>SJYC01118325.1:0-17831 GCA_006408675.1 Madoqua kirkii | reverse complement strand
TTTATTGACTATGCCAAAGCCTTGGACTGTGTGGATCACAATAAACTGTGGAAAATTCTGAAAGAGATGGGAATACCAGACCACCTGACCTGCCTCTTGAAAAACTTGTATGCAGGTCAAGAAGCAACAATTAGAACTGGACATGAAACAACAGACTGGTTCCAAATAGGAAAAGGAGTATGTCGAGGCTGTATATTGTCACCCTACTTATTTAACTTACATGCAGAGTACATATGAGAAATGCTGGGCTGGATGAAGCACAAGATGGAATCAAGATTGCTGGGAGAAATATCAATAACCTCAGATATGCAGATGACACCACTCTTATGGCAGAAAGTGAAGAGGAACTAAAAAGCCTCTTGATGAAAGTGAAAGAGGAGAGTGAAAAAGTTGGCTTAAAGCTCAACATTCAGAAAACTAAGATCATGGCATCCAGTCCCATCACTTCATGGCAAATAGATGGGGAAAGAGTGGAAACAGTGGCTGACTTTAATTTTTTGGGCTCCAAAATCACTGCAAATGGTGATTGCAGCCATGAAATTAAAAGACGCTTGCTCCTTGGAAGGAAAGTTATGACCAACCTAGACAGCATATTCAAAGGCGGAGACATTACTTTATCAACAAAGGCCCATCTAGTCAAGGCTATGGTTTTTCCAGTGGTCATGTGTGAATGTGAGAGTTGGACTATAAAGAAAGCTGAGCACAGAAGAATTGATGCTTTTGAACTATGGTGTTGGAGAAGACTCTTGAGAGTCCCTTGGACTGCAAGGAAATCCAACCAGTCCATCCTAAAGGAGATTGGTCCTTGGGTGTTCATTGGCAGGACTGATGTTGAAGCTGAAATTCCAATGCTTTGGCCATCTGATGTGAAGAACTGACTCATTGGAAAAGACCCTGATGCTGGGAGGGATTGGGGGCAGGAGGAGAAGAGGACAACAGAGGATGAGATGACTGGATGGCATCACTGACTCGATGGACATGAGTCTGAGTGAACTCCGGAAGTTGGTGATGGACAGGGAGGCCTGGAGTGCTGCGATTCATGGGGTTGCAAAGAGTCAGATACGACTGAGCGACTGAACTGAACTGAACTGAACTGATCCTTACCTCCATGAAGATATCAAAGATAATACGTTTCTTGTCTGTATATTTTCTTCGATTCTTCCAGTTTACTTAAACTGTAACTCAGTTCTCTTCGTGTGTGTGTGTGTGTTAAAAGATGTCTTAGACATCTGGCAATCCTTCATGTTTGCACATAGTTGAGAGCGTGGCACACAGTGTGTAAGGGTAGAGATTGTTGACTCTGTTGTATGAAGATTTGTCAAGAACAGTACTAATATAACTTTATCTGATGATGGGCATATTGTCTGTCAAATAACCAATAGCCGTACATCTTTGATCACTTGAAATGTGGCTAGTGCAACTAAGGAAATGATGCTTTAATTTAATTTAATTTAATTAATATAAGTTTTACTGGCTTCCCTGGTAGCTCAACTGGTAAAGAATATGCCTGCCATGCAGGAGACCCCTGTTCGACTCTTGGGTCAAGAAGATTCCCTGGAGAAGAGATAGGTTACCCACTCCAGTATTCTTGGACCTGGGTTCTCAGATGGCAAAGAATCTGCCTGAAGTGCAGGAGACCTGGATTCGATCCCTGGGTTGGGAAGATTCCCTGGAGAAGGGCATGACAACCCTCTCCAGTATTCTTGCCTGGAGAATCCCCATGGATGGTAGCCCACCAGGCTCCTCTGTCCATGGGGTTGTAAAGAGTCAGACACAACACAACTGAGTTTTACTGTAAATCACTACAAGTGGCTAGTGACTACTACATTGGACAATGCAGGTCTAACCTTTCCCTTTGAATTTTTTTTTTGGTAGTGAATTGGGCTGGATTCATTAGAGAAAGAGTTTTCTGAGAGGCTCAGGCTTGAATGCTAGCATTCTGAGAGGCAGGTAAAGAAAAAGGAGTAGGGGCAAGGAGGATTTTTGTTGCAAAATGCCAGTATCCACATATTTTTAATTTACTGCTTGGTATTGCAGTTCTCCAACTCCCCAGAGCCCTGTTTTAGGTTTTCCAAAAAGAAACTTCTTGGTTTTGTTGGGGGTGAATAGGGGTTTGAGACTCTGATACTGATGTGTCATCATTTTGGGACCCAGGGCTTCCCTGGTGGCTCAGATGGTAAAGCGTCTGCTGCAATGTGGGAGACCCAGGTTCGATCCCTGGGTTAGGAAGATCGCCTGGAGAAGGGAATGGCTACCCACTCTAGTACTCTTGCCTGGAAAATTCCGTGGATGGAGTAGCCCAGTAGGCTATAGTCCATGGGTTGCAAAGAGTTGGACACGACTGAGCGACTTCACTTTCTTTCCTTTTTTGAGGACCCAGTACTCTTGGAGAAGGAAATGGCAACCCACTCCAGTGTTCTTGCCTGGAGAATCCCAGGGACAGGGAAGCCTGGTGGGCTGCCGTCTATGGAGTCGCACGGAGTCGGACACAACTGAAGCGACTTAGCAGCAGCAGAAGCAGCAGCACTCTTGGAACTGGTACATTTAGCGATCTTTCTTAACCTTCCAGACTTTCAAATTTTGATGCTATTGTGTGTGTCCCCATTCTTTGTGATTTGATGTCTTAAAAAATTCTTTACCATGTCTTAATAGGGTTTCTGAAAAGTATAAAAAACAAATGAATATATTCAGTGGGTTGTATTTACTCCACAGTTGGTTTATTTCCCGTATGAGTTGTCTTAGTCTATTCAGGCTGATACAACAAAAATACCACTGACTGAGTGGCTTCAACAACCAACATTCATTTCTCACGGTTATGGAGACTGGGAAGTCCAAGATCAAGGTGCTGGAAGATTCGATGTTTGGTGAGGATACTATTCCCATTCATAAGAGTTCTGTCCTCATAAATTTGTTGATTCTCAAAGCTCCTACCTATGTAATCACATTGAGGGTAAGGATTTCAACATATAAATTTTGGAGAATACAAACATTCAGTTTATACCAGGAGGTCTACATTTATTATCTTTCTAAACTAATCACTTTCTATACTACTTTTTAAAGTTGATTTTTAAAATGATTATTTGCAATGTCATCCAACTGTTATAATTTACAATTCCTATCTCAAGGAATAACTTCAATTCTGTGTAAAATATTTTTGCCTCCTTTTTACCAACTTCATCAGCTGACTTCAGTAAGCATTTTAAATGTCCACAATCGAGACTGAATAAGAATAATTAACTTTGTAAAGACTTAAATATTGAATTGGCCAATATTTAGGTTCATTAGGATTTTTCTGCAATGTCTTATGGAAAAAATCTGAGTGAACTTTTTGGCTAACCCAATATGAGGTAACTCTTTTTATGTCTGTGGAATAGTTTTTGGAGAAAATATCATTTATATTCAAGTTCACATGGCATTTAGGCAAATCTGTACATAATAGTAAGCTTGGGTGTGACTTAAATACACAATCAATGCTATTATTTTTCTTCCTCCTTTCCCAATAAGGGGGTGGTTAAGCATTGGAGAAGGAAATGGCAATCCACTCTAGTATTCTTTCCTGGAGAATCCCAGGGACAGAGGAGCCTGTTGGGTGTCGTGTATGGGGTCACACAGAATTGGACATGACTGATGTGACTTAGCAGTAGCAGCAAGCGTAAAGACTGGATTTTCATGGGGGATTCAGATTCAAATTACTAAGGTTTATAGAAAATAAAGTGCTGTGTATTGTTTATTCTTTTTTATGGAGTTGGGTATAACTCTAGTACATATTTAAAGATATATATGACAAGGGAGAACAAAAGAGTCATGGGTAGAATCAGCCATTTAATTTTATAAAGTACCATGTGTTAAACTTGTATTTCAGTTTGGACTTTTTATGGAGTTGGATGATTTACTTCTGCTCATTTCCTATCTTTTCTTGAGCCCAGTCAAGGTCCACGCTTAGAGCTTCCAAAGGGCTCCAGTCTTCTTTGAAAATGATGCCTTGGTGAATCAGCAGCCAAAGGTGACTTTGGCTCAGATATCCTTTGGGTGGTTATATGAGCCTCTTCTCAGTGGATTGCCCTTGCCTCTTTGTTAAATCTACAGTTTTGCTTCTATGTGAACCTTCAGGTAAGTTCATTTGCTCAGTCATGTCTGACTCTTTGTGACCCCATGAGCCGCAGCACACCAGGCCTCCCTGTCCATCACCACTCCCGGAGTTCACCCAAACCCATGTTCATTGAGTCGGTGATGCCATCCAACCATCTCATCCTCTGTCACCCCCTTCTCCTCCTGCCCTCAATCTTTCCCAGCATCAGGATCTTTTCAAATGAGTCAGCACTTCGCATCAGGTGGCTAAAGTATTGGAGTTTCATCTTCAAAATCAGTCCTACCAATGAACACCCAGGACTGATCTCCTTTAGGATGGACTGGTTGGATCTCCTTGCAGTCCAAGGGACTCTCAAGAGTCTTCTCCAACATCACAGTTCAAAGTCAGCAATTCTTCTGTGCTCAGCTTTCTCTATAGTTCAACTCTCACATCCAAACATAATCAGTGGAAAAACCAGAGCCTTGACTAGACGGACCTTTGTTGACAAAGTGATATCTCTGCTTTTGAATATGCTGTCTAGGTTGGTCATAACTTAGTGGTGGGTAAACCCCACTTGGGTTTGCTTTTCTGTTCAAGTGGTTGAAGCTATCACTCTGCTTGCATTGTTCTTCCTTTCCCCTCAGCTTCTCCTCTGCCTCAAATTTGTGCTACACCATTGACAGACAGTCCCTGATTTACTGTAATTTCAACTTACGATGTTTTTGACTTTACACTAATGCGAAAGTGATACTCATTCAGTAGAAACACTCCTTTGAATCTTTTCCCGGACCATCCATATGTAGTACAATACTGTCTCGTGATGCTAGGCAGCCACAGCAAGCCACAGCTCCTAGTCAGCCCCAAGGTCGCAAAGGTAAACAGCTGACACACAGAGAACCATTCAGTGACCTTACAACTGTAGTTTTTCACTTTCAGTACTGTATTCAATAAAGCCCATGAGATACTCAGCACTGTTTTATAAAATAGGCTTTGTGTGAGATGATTTTGCCCAACTGTAGACTGATGTATTCTGAACACGGTTAAGGTAGCTTAGTAGGATGTTCAGTAGGCTAGGTATGTTGGATGCATTTTTGACTTAGGATGTTTCCGATTTATACAGGGTTTATTGGGACTTAGCCCCATCCTGAGCTGGGGAAGATCTGCAGTATCTAATTGACTAGTGTTGTTCTGTTGTTGCTTGTTACAGGCCTCACACCGCTTCTGCCTCGCAGCTAGCTACATTGTGATGGTTCCGGAAAGAAGTCATGCTTGGCATGCCTTTGTCACCCGCAGTGAGCCTGTGTGTGAGGCACTCAGCCCGGGCTTTCTCGTAGAGAGAGAGAGAGAACTGTGACACGTGCTCCCGTTTATTGTGCACATCCAGTGTTCCAAATGCAGTGCAGAGACTTTACATATTATTACTCATCCTTACATAGGAACCAATAATTTTACCTCTTTTCTCAGCTGAATCAGACATCCGAAAAGGCAAGTAACTTATGGATAGCTGGTATAGGGTTTGAACCCAGATTGAACCTAGGATTTGACTCATGTTCTTTTTACTTCTGTATATCCACTTGCCTCATTCTCAGAGCTCACAAAGATTCCAAATAATCACATTATAGCAATATTACTTTGCTTGCAGTTTGGACTGTTAACCTGGATGAACACAAGTTGATTTTGAGTGTAACCTCTGCTGAGACTTAAGTGACCAATTTTCTGAGCAAAAGTCCTTTACTCTTTAGGGCCATTAGGGCCCAGTTGTTGTTTAGGCATTAAGTCGTGCCCGACTCTTGTTACCCCATGGACTGTAGCCCCCCAGGCTCCTCTGTCCATGGGATTTCCTAGGCAAGAATATTGGGGTGGGTTGCTATTCCCTTCTCCAGGGGATCTCCCCTACCCAGGAATTGAACCCTAGTCTCCTGCATTGCAAGCAGATTCTTTACTGACTGAGCCACCAGGGAAGTCCACTAGAGCCCAGTGAGAGCCCCCAAATATCACCAATGAACGGCTTGGTTCTGAAACCCAGGACTTACCGTTGAGTCTCACAGTGGCGCGACTGTTGTAGTGATGAAGGCCTATAACTTGTCCCTTCGTTTCCTGGCCCGCATTTCATCACTCCCACATTTTGAAAACAATACTTCCTCTATGACATAATCATAAACAAGCACTCTAGGAGCTTTCAAGTGACATGGAAGTGCCAGGAATATTTTATTTGCCTTGGAAAGATATAAATTCCTGGGTCTATTCAGATTCTAGTGGCTCTCAGAGAAACGAAGCACACGGCTTTCCTTAAGAAAGGCCGCCAATGGGAGTGATTTCTGGTGATGCAATGCTGGTATTTTAGTACCATCCTGGAGAAGGAAGAGGTGGGGTTTCTGTGGAGCCAGAAGAACTCATAATTAGTTCTCACCCAGGCTGCTTAAGCAATTATGGTGAAACCAAATCACATTACGTTTTTTCTCCTGCTCTTGATAAAAGCTTCAACCCTGCTCCTCCTGCCCCATAGGGCACTTGACTGGCCATTATTTCTGACATCACAGGCACTGTTCTTTCCTGTTGTTTCCAGCTACCACTGTCACTGTGTAAAATCAGAAGTGTGGGGGGAATAATGCACACCTCTTGGTCTCACTACTTCAGAAGCACCTAGCAACCCTGTCTCCAGGCAGGCAGCATGCATCTCTCTGGTACTTCACTGCCCACTCACAGCAGAGGCGGCGTGCTCTCTGCAAATAGCCTACCTCTTTGCCAGTGCCAGCTTGGTGGTGGGGTGGTGGTGTCATTTGGCTTCCTCAGAGATGTTTGGTTCTTGTTCTGGGAAGGCCAGGGTAAAGTAATGACAATTTCCCCAAAGCTGTTTGTGGAATCAGAAATTAGGTCAAGCAGTTCTGTGCTTGGGGTTGCATGGTCTAAAATCAAAAGCAGCGGTTTCCAACCTTTGTTTTTTCCAGTCTCTGACATATTTCAGACATAAATTTTCCAGAATGTTCCTGACATTCTTTCCTAAAGGATGTTTCCCAAGTATATTTATGCAGTGAGGAACCCTTCTGGCCATTTTGTCCATCCACCACTGGCCTAACAATACTAGGCACCCCAGCCATTGGTTTTCTTGATATCTATTCTCTGCCTCAAAAGGTGTCTATAAGTTGGGATGAAGAAAGCCCTGCACTGGCTTACCAAACAGCCACATGGACTCTCCATTTCAGGAAATTATGATGAGATGTTGAGACTTTACAGTTTGCTTTCTGTACTTCATAGGATTGTTAAAAATGCTTTATTTCTTTACTTCTTATATTTGATCTGCATTTTGACCCATTCACAGAGTAAACAGCTTAGAGAGCGACAGTTGCATCTCTTTTGGAGGGAAATCAAGCTTTTCCTATTGTGACTGATCATGTCAGACTCCTAGGCATGTAAAGCTTCATTTGGGAACTCACAAGTGCTGCTGGTCGAGGAGTGATTCCAAAACCATAAAGGGAATACGTATTAACTTCCAGGAGTCACTTTCTCACTCACTCACCAAGCAGCTATTGCATTTCTGTCACATGCAGACCCTCTACTGGGAGAAAGGCTGATGAATGTGAATGAAAACCTTACTTAAACACTCATAGTCTTGGGGATGTCTTAGTGAAAATAACAGGAACAGGGTCAGGTGTATTGTAATACAAGTACTTGCAAGTGGGTTTGGGAGCTCAGGTGGGGATAGGAGGGCTCTTTAAGGAGATAGTAGGGAGAGGGGAAATAATTGTATGTCATTTATAAAAAAAAATCAGTGGTTCCAGGGGGTTGGCAGTGGGAGGGAAGCATAAACAGGTGGAACACAAAAGACTTTTAGGTAATTGAAACTACTCTGTATGATAATATTGTGATGGATACATATAATTATGTTTGTCAAAACCCACAGAATGTATAAAATCAAGAGTGAATCCTAGAGTCAACCTGGGGACTATGTGTGATAATAATGTGTCAGTGTACGTTAAACAGCTGTAGCAAATGTACCACTGTGGGGGGGGTATGTTGATAGTTGGGGAGGCTGTGGATGTATTGAGGACAGGATAATGGGAATTCACAATGCCTTCCGTTCAATTTTGATATGAACAAAAACTGCTCTAAAAATAGTCTTAAAAGCGAAAACAAAGTGTCTGGGAATTAGTATGAGGATCCATGACTCAGTAGCTAAATGGTCGTTATGAACACTAGAGCATTTCTATGTTTCCTGAAGATAATATTCTGACAGTAGCCTGCACTTGCATAAAGATCAATAACTCTGTCAATGAAAACAAATATCCATCTGGCAGGGAAAATTGAGGTATACAGGTTATTATGAGCTGTGTATTGAAGAATGGAGTATGAGAATTTGAACCAACTTAGTCCCAGTTACTTTTCATTGCACAAATATCAGGTAATTTTGAACTTCATCAGGACTCTCCAGTAGTTAGAGGGAGTATCACTTACCACCTTTCTACCAGATAGTTGTAGCAAAAATATATTTCAGAACATATTATTCTTTAAAAAAAAAACTTTTTAGTTTGTATTGAGGTATAGCCAATTATATTGGAGAAGGACATGGCAACCCACTCCAGTGTTCTTGCCTGGAGAATCCCAGGGACCGTGGAGCCTGATGGGCTGCCGCCTATGGGGTCGCACAGTCAGACACGACTGAAGCGACTAAGCAGCAGCAGCAGCAGCAGCATAGCCAATTATATGAAGACTGGGCTTCCCTCATAACTCAGTTGTTAAAGAATCTGCTGCAGTGCAGGAAACCTGGGTTTGATTCCTAGGTTGGGAAGATCCCCTGGAGAAGGCAATGGCACCCCACTCCATTATTTTTGCCTGGAGAATCCCATGGACAGAGAAGCCTAGCAGGCTACAGTCCATGGGGTCTCAAGAGTCGGACATGGCTTAGCAACTAAACCACCACCATGGCCAATTGACAAACAATGTTGCCATAGTTTCAGGTAAATAGTGAAGGGACTCAACCATGTGTATATGTGTATCCATTCTCCACCAACTCCCCTCCCATCCAGGCTGCCACATAACACTGAGCAGAGTTCTGTGTGCTATATAGTAGGGCCTTATTGGTTATTTATTTCAGACCATATCATTCTAAGTACAGAAATACTGGGTAGCAAGCAGGCATAAAACAATTGTACAGTCTCTGTTTACTTCTAATATTTTCAGTTTTCACCCTTGACACAATGACCAGAACCTCCATGAATGACTCTCATACCAACTGTCCTCCTGGTGTGAACTACTGACCCAGACAGGTCCTGCAAAGATGGAGATGTCCAGCTTCTAACAATTTCATAACTTAAACTCCACTGACTTCACCAGTTAGAAAGTCTTTCTAAGACACTAAAATAATAAGGCTTTTAGTGTTGATATGGGCTTTTCTGGTGGCTCAGACAGTAAGGAATCTGCCTGCCATGTAGGAGGCCTGGGTTAGATCCCTGGGTCAGGAGGATCCCTGGGTCAGGAAGATCCCCAGAGGAGGGAATGGCAACCCACTCCCGTATTCTTGACGGGAGAATTCCATGGGCAGAAGAGCCTGGTAGGCTGCAGTCCCTGGAGTCGCAAAGAATCAGGGTAACTAAGTGACTAACAATTTCACCTTTTTTTTTTGTCTTAGGATGTTTATTAGATCAGGCCACTTCATATGTTCATTGATCCCTGGGGTGTAGACTAGAGTTGAATTGTGCACACAGAGTTCCAAATGTTTACATACTGTGGTATTGTAAAGCAAATTGCAACAGACAATTAAAATGAAAGAACATCATTGAGAAAAAGATTTTTTAAAAGAGATCAATCAGAATGAAACTCTTTGCTTTGCATGGTACTAGTAACTATGACATCTAATTGTACATGTTCCCAATTATTGTGCTGGAGAGAGTGAGTGTGTACGGGGCTTTATAACTTTTAAACAGAAACAGCTTAAAGCAATTTGCTGCCTCGGCTGATGAAGCATCATAGCTTTTTTCTGAGAGTCTCCATTAACAAAAGATTTCCCGTTAACAAAACCCTTGATGTAAGGCTTTATTTGATGATTTTCTTTGGTAACAAGAAGAGCCATGAGTACTATGGATGGGCAGGAAAATATCTGAGAGAGCCGTTGTCATAGGAACTGTGCCCGGAGAACAGCTATGCACAGGATAATTGCACCATCCAAAGAGAAGAAGGAAGTGATTTTGAAGCTACTGCTTCCGTCAGTTTTGGGGAGTAGAGCTCTCATGAATTTCATGTAAATTATCTTCAGCCATACCTGGGGTATGTGGGATGCTAGGAGACAGTTGGAGGGGGGCTGATGATATGTACCTCATAGGATTTTTTTGTTTGTATATTTTAGCTTTTTATTTTGTACTGTTGTGATAGTTTTAGGTGAATACTGAAGGGATTCCGCCATACATATACATGTATCCAATCCATTCTCCGCCCAACACCCTCCCATCGAGGTTACCACATAACACTGAGCAGATTTCCATGGGCTATACAGTAGGTCCTTGTTGCTTCTCCATTTTAAATATAGCAGTATGTACTTGTCCATCCCAAGCTCCCTAACTATCCCTCCACTCCCATCATTCCCCCAGGCAACCATAAGTTCATTCTCTAAGTCTGTGAGTCTCTTTCTGGTTTGAAAATTTATTTGAATCCATTTCTTTTTAGATTACACATATAAAGGATGTCATACAATATTTCTCCTTCTCTGTCTGACTTCACTCCGTATGACAATCTCTAGGTCCATCCATGTTGTTGCAAATGGCATTATTTCCTTCTATTCACTGGCTGAGTAATATTCACTGTATACATGTACAACATCTTTTTTTATCCATTCCTCTGTCGATGGATATTTAGGTTGCTCCCATGTCTTGGATAGTATAAACAGTATTGCAATGAACATTGGGAAGCAAGTATCCTTTCGGATCATGTTGTTCTCTGGATAGATGCCCAGGAGTGGGATTGTTGGGTCTAATTTTAATGTTTTAAGGAACCTCCATACTACTCTTCACAGTGGCTGTACCAATTTACATTCCCCCAGCAATGTAGGAGAGTTCCCTTCTTTCCATACTCTCTCCAGAATTTATTGTTTCCTCACAGGATTTTTTAGGAGATTAAAAATAGATAAAATAGTGAGCTTGTGTGTCTTGACTCTTGTTTTCATTCCCTCGTGCTTCTTGTCTGGCCTCTTATCAATTTCTATTGATTCAGGGGCCCAAGAGTCCAGGTCAATAATTACATGGGTTACTTGGTCCAACTGGGTTCCAGTTTGTGAGCTTCTTTCTGATTAAAGTTCCCCCCATGGGCATGCTGTGGTTAAACAGTTTAATCTCTGCCTTCATAAAGTTCTGTTATCCTGGTCCAAGAGATTTAATTGACAATCTCTAATTTCCTTAATTGTTTTAACACAAGAATATAAATTTTAAAATCTTTTTGATTTGACGTAATTATAGATTCACAGGAAATTGCAAAGATCGTACAGAGGCTCCCTGTTCCATTCATCCAGCATGCCTAAATGGTTACATCTTACATAAACATAGTACATTATCAAAGTAAGGAATTAACAGTGGTATAACATGTGTATACAGCTATGTAATTTTTAAATTTAAAATTTATTTAAAAGATACAAAACATAAAATTTTTCATCTTAACCATTCTTAGGTGTACACTTCAGTAGTGTTAAGTACATTCACATTGTTATGCATCTAAGCTCCCAAATAATTTCATCTTGCAAAACTGAAATTCCATACCCATTGAACACTAACACCCCATTCCTCTCTCCTCTCAGCCCCTGGCAACCACCCTGTATTTTTTTTTTTTTTTAATTGGGTTATAGCTGTAACAGCCCTTGTAATTTCTGTTTCTATGAATTTCATAGGTGACTTATATAAGTAGGATCATACAGTATTTGTCTTTTTGTGACTTTTAAAAATCCATTAGCATAATATACCCAAGATTAATCCTTGTCATAGCATATATCAACATTTATTTCATTTTTAAGTCTGAATAATATTCCACTGTATGTGTGTATGTATATATATGATTATACAGTGGAAGTGAGAAATAGATTCAAGGGATTAGATCTGATAGAGTGTCTGAAGAACTATGGAAGAAGGTTCATGACTTTGTACAGGAAGCAGTGATCAAGACCATCCCCAAGAAAAAGAAATGCAAAAAGGCAAAATGGTAGTCTGAGGAGGCCTTACAAATAGCTGAGAAAAGAAAAGTTAAAGGCAAAGGAGAAAAGGAAAGATATACCCATCTGAATGCAGAGTTCCAAAAAATAGCAAGGAGAGATAAGAAAGCCTTCCTGAGTGATCAATGCAAAGAAATAGAGGAGAACAATAGAACGGGAAAGATTAGAAATCTCTTCAAGAAAATTTGAGATACTGAGGGAACATTTCATACAAAAATGGGCACAATAAAGGACAGAATGGTACAGACCTAACAGAAGCAGAAGATATTAAGAAGAGGTGGCAAAAATACACAGAAGAAATATACAAAAAAGATCTTCTGACCTAGATAAGCATGATGGTGTGATCACTCACCGAGAGCCAGATAATCTGGAATGTGAAGTCAAATGGGCCTTAGGAAGCATCACTATAAACAAAGCTAGTGGAGGTGATGGAATTCCAGTTGAGCTATTTCAAATCCTAAAAGTTGATGCTATGAAAGTGCTACACTCAATATGTCAGCATAATTTGGAAAGCTCAGCAGTGGCCACATGACTGGAAAAGGCCAATTTTCATTCTAATCCCAAACAAAGGCAATGTTAAAGAACGTTCAAACTGCTGCACAATTGCACTCATCTCATACTCTGGCAAAGGAATGCTCAAAATTCTCCAAGTGAGGCTTCAACAGTATTTAAACCTAGAACTTCGAGATTTTCAAGCTGGATTTAGAAAAGGCAGAGGACTTAGAGATCAAATTGCCAACATCTGTTGGATCATCAAAAAAACAAGACAGTTCCAGAAAAACATCTATTTCTGCTTTATTGACTACACCAAAGCCTTTGACAATGTGGATCATGACAAACTGTGGAAAATTCTTCAAGAGATGGGAATACCAGACCACCTGACCTGCCTCTTGAGAAACCTGTATGCAGGTCAAGAAACAACAGTTAGAATCAGACATGGAACAAGGGATTAGTTTCAAATTGGGAAAGGAGTATGTCAACGCTGTATATTGTCACCCTGCTTATTTAACTTAATATGCAGAGTACATTATGTGAAATGTTGGGCTTGATGAAGCTCAAGCTGGAATTAAGATTGCCAGGAGAAATATCAGTGACCTCAGATATGCAGATGACACTACCCTTATGGCAGAAAGCGACGAGGAACTAAAGAGCGTCTTGATGAACGTGAAAGAGGAAAGTGAAAAAGCTGGCATAAAACTCAACATTCAAAAAACTAAGATCATGGCATCCGGTCCCATCACTTCATGGCAAATAAATGGGGAAACAACAGAAACATTGAGAGACTTTCTTTTCTTGGGCTCCAAAATCACTGCAGATTATGACTGCAGTCATGAAATTAAAAGATGCGTGTTCCTTGGATGAAAAGCTATGACAAACCTAGATAGCATATTAAAAAGCAGAGACATTACTTTGCTGACGAAGGTCCAAATTGTCAAAGCTATGGTTTTTCCAGTAGTTATGTATGGATGTGAAAGTCGGACCATAAAGAAAGCTGAGTGCTGAAAAATTGATGCTTTTGAACTGTGGTGTATGAGAAGACTCTTGAGAGTCCGTTGGACTGCAAAGCAATTAAACCAGTCAATCCTAAAGTGTATCAGTCCTGAATATTCATTGGAAGGTCTGATGTTGCAGCTGAAGCTTCAATACTTTGGCCACCTGATGCGAAGAACTGATTCCTTAGAAAAGACCCTGATGCTGGGAAAGATTGAAGGCAGGAGGAGAAGGGGATAACAGAGGATGAGACATTTGTAACGTTTATCATTCAGTGAAAGCGAAATAGCACTGGGACACGCATGGTCAGATGGCATCATTGACTCAATGGGCATGAGTTTCAGCAAGCTCAGGGAGTTGGTGATGGACAGGGAAGCCTGGTGTCCTGCAGTCCATGGAGTCACAAAGCGTCAGACATGACAGAGCAACTAAACTGATATATGTACCCCATTTTATCTAGTTATCTTTTGATGGACTCTTGAGTTGCTTCCACCTTTAGGCTATTGTCAATAATGCTGCTGTGAACATGGATATACAGATGTCTCTTTGAGACACTGATTTTAATTGAGTATTTTTAGGGACTGAATTGTGTTCCCCTCAAAATAAAAATGATAAAATATAAAAATTCAGGGACTTTTATGTATAGTCCCTGACTATATTAACACTAAATCATATCTCATATACCTAACTAGAGCTATCTGAGGAAGACACAGTCATTATTCAAAGTTTCCAGAAGAGAAGATGAGGTGCCTAGAAGTTGAATTTTTCAAGGTTGCATGGTAAGTGACATAGCTGGGACTCAAATGCAAGGTTGTCTGACCCTAGGGCCCTTCTTAACGTCTCTGCTGGACTGAACTAGTAGGCAATCAATAACTGGATATCATTAGAAACATGATTCTTTGGTGGTGGAATAGTAGTGGGCATTTCAATTGCCATGAGATACACAGGGCTAAATGTAGAGCATTGTTTGGTTTTGTGTTTTCCTGAGGTTTATTTTTCCTAAACCACACAGAAGTGTTTTCCTACAGGATGCCAACTACTTTTTTCACTCTCTGCTCCTTACTCCCCAGTACGGAGATTGAGGTTATCCCAGTCAGTCCATGCCTTCTTCCAGAGCTCTAGGAAAACCAAGAATCTCCTCTCCCCACCCCCGCTCCCTCTTTCTTTGTCTCTCTCAGGACAAGCTCTTCACTGGAGCTTCCTTACCATACTTTCTCGAAACTTTCAAAGCTCTATATTATCAGCTGAATTGAGTCCCCTCGCTCCAAAATTCATATGTTCATATTAAAAAGAAAATTATTCATGATACTTGTTAAAGCATGCTGAGGCAGACTTTATTCAGGGGAACTATCACAAAAAGTATAGGAACCATTACAAAGGGGTTTTATAGTAGGGGAGAGAGATTGGGCTCAACTCCAATCAACTCAATAAGGAAAATTGGGAATTTGTAGCCAAGAAGCAGGGTGGGGTTTAGTGGATGGAAATTTACCAAGAGGAAACATCACAATTAAGGGAGAATTCTTTTTTTTCCAAATTTTAAACTTTTTATTTTGTATTGGGGTATGATAGCTCAGGGAGAAGGCATTTGCACCCCACTCCAGTACTCTTACCTGGAAAATCCCATGGATGGAGGAGCCTGGTGGGCTGCAGTCCATGGGGTCGTGAAGAGTCTGACGCGATTGAGCTACTTCACTTTCACTTTTCACTTTCATGCACTGGAGAAGGAAATGGCAACCCACTCCAGTGTTCTTGCCTGGAGAATCCCAGGGATGGTGGAGCCTGGTGGGCTGCCGTCTATGGGGTCGCACAGAGTTGGACACGACTGAAGCGACTCAGCAGCAGCAGCAGCAGCAGGTGGCTCAGAGGGCTTCCCAGGTGGCACTAGTGGTCAAGAACCTGCCTGCCAACGCAGGAGACACAAGAGACTCGAGTTCAATCCCGGGGTTGGGAAAAACCCAAGCTTACCTCCTCCCATGAACACTCCAGAATTACAACTATATGCAGAGCAACTGTTGATGAGGATGACTTGAAAACTAGCTAGAGAAGATCATCTACAGCTAAAGATATAAAAGTGAAAAGTGAAAGTGTTAGTCATTCAGTTGTGTTTGACTCTTTGCAACCCCGTGGACTGTGTAGCCTGCCAGGCTCCTCTGTCCATGGAATTCTCCAGGCAGGAATACTGGTGTGGGCTGCCATTCCCTTCTCCAGGGATCTTCCCAACCCAAGGATCAAACCTGGGTCTCCTGCGTTGCAGGCAGATTCTTTACCATCTGAGCCACCAGGGAAGCCCAAAAATATAAAGGGGGAACCACAACAAGACAGGTAGGAGGGGTGGAGGTGTGGTACAGTCAAGACCCACCCTCCAGGTGAGCAACCCACAAACAGGTTGCTAATTATAACTGCAGAGGCTCTTCCTAAGGAGAGAGATATTGGAGACCCACCTTGGGCTCCTCAGTCCAGGTGCCCTGCATGAGGGAGATGAGCTCTCAGAACATTTGGCTTTGAAGGCCAGTGGGGCTTACTCTCAGGAGAGCCACAGGGTTGTGGGAAATAGATACTCCACTTATAAAGGGTGCACACAAAATCGCACACACTTGAAGACCCAGGGGAGATGTTAAAAGAGTCAGGCCCACTTTCTGATCTTGGAGAGCCTTCTGAAAAGGAGGGAGGCAATTTAGACCCACCACCATGACACAGACCGATGACACAGATTCTGGCAGAAGCCGTTTTAGGGGGGCTTGTCTTTCCACGAGACACTGGTGTTGGCAAGCAGCATTTTACAATTCTCCCTCCAGCTTATTGGTACCAGGACCCAGCCCTGCCCACTGGCCACTTGACACCAGTCTTGTGACATCCCAGGTCAAGCAGGAGCTGAACTGGGGACATAGCCTCACCCACTAGCAACCACCTGAAGACCTGGTCCTGGACATTAGCCAGTCCAGGACCTAGCCTCATCCACCAGGGAGTGAGTGAGCACAGCACTGGAACCCTACCCCTGGGCCCCAACCCCATCCCCCAGCAAGCTGACACCAACTTCAGGATACCTTGGGTCCCACAGCCAGCTGCCCTAGGATCTGGCCTCACACACTGTTAGGCTGACACCAGCTCCAGGATTCCCAGCTTGGCAGCCAGCTATGCCAAGGCCTGGCTTTGCCCACTAGTGAGTCAGCACTGACTATGGGATATGTCCCTACCTCCCGCCCCCTACCCTGAGCCCTGCAGCTAGCCTCCCTGTGACTAAGGCCCATCCACCCTAGATCAGCAATATCCTCTCAGGCTCTCCCAGGGAGTGGTAACTCCTTCAGAGCTAACAAAAACTTTATTCATTTCTAGATGCAAGTTCTTACAAGACTGCATTACCATGAACATTTTATATGTCTGTTTACCTCCCCCACCTTGCTGCTGCTGCTCTTTGCAGTCCCATGGACTGTCGCCCCCCAGGCTCCTCTTTGCATGGGATTCTCCAGGCAAGAATACTGGATGGGCTGCTATTTTCTTCTCTAGGGGATCTTCCTGACCCAGGAATCAAACCTGCATCTCTTGAATTGGCAGGCAGATTCTTTAGCTCTGAGCCACTCGGGAAACTCACCACCACCACCTCACCTCTAGTTAATTTCTGAATTCATAGACACTGAAATTTTTCCTATCAATTATTAATTTCTATACTCCCAGGACCTACCATAGTTCTTGGTTCAAAGAAGACACTACATTATGTTTGGACTTCTTGAATAGATATATCTATATCTATCTATCTGTATATACACATGGGGGCTTCCCCGGTGGTTCAATGGTAAAGAATCTGCCAGCAATGCAGGAGACATAGGAGATGCAGGTTCAGCCCCTGGGCCAGGAAGATTCCCTGGAGAAGGAAACAGCAACCCACTCCAGTATTCTTGCCTGGAAAATTCCATGTACAGAGGAGCCTGGCGGACAACAGTTCATGGGGTTGCAAAGAGTCAACACAACTGAAGTGGCTTAGCACGTATATACATATAATTAAAATTTTTTTCTTCCTTGTTTACTTCTGATGAAGGGAACTTGTAGTAAAGATTCAAGTGAAAGAAAATTTTAAGCACATTAAACACA
>SJYC01118323.1:0-74073 GCA_006408675.1 Madoqua kirkii | reverse complement strand
CTTGCCTGGAAAATTCCATGGATGGAGGAGTCTGGTAGGCTACAGTCCATGGGCTTGCAAAGAGTCAGACACGATTGAGTGACTTCACTTATACAGCTGACAGGCTTGTTTAGGGTCATTTTCTGCATGTTTGCAATGGCTTCTTGCTCTTTTTTAAAGAATGTGACTGCCTCAGTTTTCTTTGTGTGTCTAAGTTGCTTTAGTAGAACTGATTCTTTTGAACAAAAACTGCAGTCTCTTTTCACAAGTTTTCATTCCATTATTTAATATTGAATTAAATATATGGTTACTGTCCCCCCCCACCCTCCCCAGGTAATTTGTGTTTTCCTAGGAGGCCAAGAATTACGCATCAAATCATTTCAGATTTTTCAGTTTCTCTTCTTTGCTGATAGATAATATAATTTCATTGTTGGCGAATAACTTCTTATACACTTTCAGTTCATCATTTTAAGTGCAATCACGCTCTTAATATGCAAGTTTCATCTAGAAATTTTCTATTCCATTTTCCTGACATTGCTGATGAAATGCTTTGTAAACATGCAAGCTTTACCACTGAAATAGATCTTCTATTATAAAGAAAGCTTTTCAAAGGCCCAGATATCATGATGGAATTGAATATTTATGTTTACAAGTCTACTGCCTTCTGTTGTCATAAAACCAAGGATGAGGAAAAGATATTTACAATAAAAAGCACTTATTGACTGATTCATATACACATATATGCTCTTTATCCTAAAACGAGTCTTTCCTAATGATTCCACATAACTACCACAATACAAAGGTGGGGGGAGGGGGGGTGAAAAGCCTTTGATAGGATACCCTTTACTCTCTTACTGTAGTAAAGTTTTACTACCTTTTTATTTCCAAGAAATGGTGAGACAGAAAAGGATGGTGTTCATCTTTTTGCCCTATTGGAAATCACTTTTATTTATTTTTCATAAGGTATTTTTCAGATGTCAACATGTGCTACTAAAATTATTTTAGAAATTGATGGCAATTCTAATTTGAGGATGAATTCCTTAGAAAACTGTGGGTGAAGTGGGCCACTGAAATAGAGTAGTCCTTATAGTTTGAATTTTCTAAACTTATTGATCATTGGTTTTTCTTACACATTGCCAAGTTGGTGGGATAACCACTTACAAATATAGCCGGGCAATTACATAAAATATTTAGTTTGACCAAAAATTAATTCACTAAATTTTATTATACAAACAATGGCTCATGGGATTTACATTCAAAAGTAGAATTATCTTAGCCTTTGAGTAAGAATATGCACAACATATGAGTATGTTAAATAATAAATGAGTCATGATTATTACAAGAGTTTTCTTTAAATGTTGAAAGTAAGTAAACTTTCAGTTCAGTTCAGTTCAGTCACTCAGTCGTATTCGACTCTTTGCGACCCCATGAATTACAGAACTCCAAGCCTACCTGTCCATCACCAACTCCTAGACTTTACTCAAACTCATGTCCATCGGGTCAGTGATGCCATACAGGCAGCCATCTCATGCTCTGTTGTCCCCTTCTCCTCCTGCCCCCAATCCCTCCCAGCATCAGAGTCTTTTCCAATGAGTCAGCTCTTCGCATGAGGTGGCCAAAGTACTGCAGTTTCACCTTTAGCATCATTCCTTCCAAAGAACACCCAGGACTGATCTCCTTCAGAATGGACTGCTTGGATCTCCTTGCAGTCCAAGGGACTCTCAAGAGTCTTCCCCAACATCACAGTTCAAAAGTATCAATTCTTCAGTGCCCAGCTTTCTTCATAGTCCAACTCTCACATCCAAGCATGACCACAAGAAAAACCATAGCCCTGACTAGACAGAACTTTGTTGGCAAAGCAATGTCTCTGCTTTTAAATATGCTATCTAGGTTGATCATAACTTTTCTTGCAAGGAGTAAGCGTCTTTTAATTTCATGGCTGCAATTACCATCTGCAGTGATTTTGGAGCCCTAAAAAAGTCTGACAATATTTCCACTGTTTCCCCATCTATTTACCATGAGGTGATGAGACCAGATGCCATGATCTCTGTTTTCTGAATGTTGAGTTTTAAGCCAATTTTTTCACTCTCCTCTTTCACTTTCATCAAGAGGCTTTTTAGTTGCTCTTCACTTTCTGCCGTAAGGTGGTGTCATCTGCATTTCTGAGGTTATTGATATTTCTCCCAGCAATCTTGATTCAAGTTTGTGCTTCTTCCAGCTCATCATTTCTCATGATGTACTCTGTAAGTTAAATAAGTAAGGTGACACTATATAGCCTTGAAGTACTCCTTTTCCTATTTGAACCAGTCTGTTTTTCCATGTCCAGTTCTAACTAGCTTCCTGACCTGCATACAGGTTTCTTAAGAGGCAGGTCAGGTGGTCTGCTATTTCCATCACTTTCAGAATTTTCCACAGTTTACTGTGATCCACACAGTCAAAGGCTTTGGTACTGTCAATAAAGCAGAAATAGATGTTTGTGGGTTTTTCTTGTTTTGTTTTGTTTTCTGGAACTGTCTTGCTTTTTCCATGATCCAGTGGATGTTGGCAAGTTGATCTCTGATTCCTCTGCCTTTTCTGAAATCAGCTTGAATATCTGGATGTTCACAGTTCACGTATTCCTGAAGCTTGGCTTGGAGAATTTTGAGCATTACTTTACTAGCGTGTGAGATGAGTACAATTGTGCGGTAGTTTGAGCATTCTTTGGCATTGCCTTTCTTTGGAAAACTGAACTTTTCCAGTCCTGTGGCCACTGCTGAGTTTTCCAAATTTGCTGGCATATTGAGTGCAACACTTTCACATCATCATCTTTAAAGATTTGAGATAGGTCAACTGGAATTCCATCACCTACACTAGCTTTGTACACTGATTCTTTCTAAGGCCCACCTGGCTTCACATTCTAGGATGTCTGGCTCTTGGTGAGTGATCACACCATCGTGATTATCTTGGTCGTGAAGATCTTTTTTGTACAGTTCTTCTCTGTATTATTTCCACCTCTTCTTAATACCTTCTGCTTCTGTTAGGTCCAGACCATTTATATCCTTTATTGAGCCCATCTTTGCATGAAATATTCCCTTGGTATCTCTAGTTTTCTTGAAGAGATCTCTATTCATTCCCATTCTGTTGTTTTCCTCTATTTCTTTGCATTGATCATTGAAGAAGGCTGTCTTACATCTCCTTCCTATTCTTTGGAACTCTGCATTCAGATGTTTATGTCTTTTTTTTTTTTTTCTCCTTTGCTTTCCACTTCTCTTCTTTTCACAGCTATTTGTAAGGCCTCCTCAGATATCCATTTTCCCTTTTTGCATTCCTTTTCCATGGGAATGGTCTTGATCCCTGTCTGCTCTGCAATGTCATGTACCTCCTTCCATAGGTCATCATGCACTCTATCTATCAGATCTAGTCCCTGTAATCTATTTCTCACTTCCACTATATAATCATAAAGGATTTGATGTAGGTTGTAACTGAATGGTCTAGTGGTTTTCCCTACTTTCTTCAATTTAAGTCTGAATTTGGCAATAAGGAATTTATCATCTGAGCCACAGTCAGCTCCTGGTTTTGTTTTTGCTGACTTTATAGAGCTTCTCCATCTTGGCTTCAAAGAATATACTGAATCTGATTTCAGTGTTGACTATCTGGTGATGTCCATGTGTAGAGTCTTCTCTTGTGTTGTTGGAAGAGGGTGTTTGCTATGACCATGATGGCTATTCCATTTCTTCTAAGTGATTCCTGCTAGCAATAGTGGAGATAATGGTCATCTGAGTTAAATTCACCCATTCCAGTCCATTTTAGTTCTCTGATTCCTAGAATGTCGATGTTCACTTTTGCCATCTCCTTTTTGACCG
Organism: Madoqua kirkii; assembly: GCA_006408675.1. Classification (NCBI taxonomy): domain Eukaryota; kingdom Metazoa; phylum Chordata; class Mammalia; order Artiodactyla; family Bovidae; genus Madoqua; species Madoqua kirkii. The sequence continues at coordinate 70,252 of SJYC01118323.1, read as the reverse complement.
CTTCCAATTTGCCTTTATTCATGGACTTAACATTCAAGGTTTCTATGCAATATTGTTCTTTACAGCATCAGACCTTGACCCTATCACCAGTCACATCCACAACTGTATACTGTTTTTGCTTTGGCTCTATCCCTTCATTCTTTCTGGTGTTATTTCTCCATTTATCTCCAGTAGCATGTTCGGTACCTACTAACCTGGGGAGTTCCTCTTTCAGTATCCTATCATTTTGCCTTTTCATACTGTTCATGGAGTTCTCAATGTCAGGCCCACTTTCTGATCTTGGAGAGCCTTCTGAAAAGGAGGGAGGCAATTTAGACCCACCACCATGACACAGACCGATGACACAGATTCTGGCAGAAGCCGTTTTAGGGGGGCTTGTCTTTCCACGAGACACTGGTGTTGGCAAGCAGCATTTTACAATTCTCCCTCCAGCTTATTGGTACCAGGACCCAGCCCTGCCCACTGGCCACTTGACACCAGTCTTGTGACATCCCAGGTCAAGCAGGAGCTGAACTGGGGACATAGCCTCACCCACTAGCAGACCACCTGAAGACCTGGTCCTGGACATTAGCCAGTCCAGGACCTAGCCTCATCCACCAGGGAGTGAGTGAGCACAGCACTGGAACCCTACCCCTGGGCCCCAACCCCATCCCCCAGCAAGCTGACACCAACTTCAGGATACCTTGGGTCCCACAGCCAGCTGCCCTAGGATCTGGCCTCACACACTGTTAGGCTGACACCAGCTCCAGGATTCCCAGCTTGGCAGCCAGCTATGCCAAGGCCTGGCTTTGCCCACTAGTGAGTCAGCACTGACTATGGGATATGTCCCTACCTCCCGCCCCCTACCCTGAGCCCTGCAGCTAGCCTCCCTGTGACTAAGGCCCATCCACCCTAGATCAGCAATATCCTCTCAGGCTCTCCCAGGGAGTGGTAACTCCTTCAGAGCTAACAAAAACTTTATTCATTTCTAGATGCAAGTTCTTACAAGACTGCATTACCATGAACATTTTATATGTCTGTTTACCTCCCCCACCTTGCTGCTGCTGCTCTTTGCAGTCCCATGGACTGTCGCCCCCCAGGCTCCTCTTTGCATGGGATTCTCCAGGCAAGAATACTGGATGGGCTGCTATTTTCTTCTCTAGGGGATCTTCCTGACCCAGGAATCAAACCTGCATCTCTTGAATTGGCAGGCAGATTCTTTAGCTCTGAGCCACTCGGGAAACTCACCACCACCACCTCACCTCTAGTTAATTTCTGAATTCATAGACACTGAAATTTTTCCTATCAATTATTAATTTCTATACTCCCAGGACCTACCATAGTTCTTGGTTCAAAGAAGACACTACATTATGTTTGGACTTCTTGAATAGATATATCTATATCTATCTATCTGTATATACACATGGGGGCTTCCCCGGTGGTTCAATGGTAAAGAATCTGCCAGCAATGCAGGAGACATAGGAGATGCAGGTTCAGCCCCTGGGCCAGGAAGATTCCCTGGAGAAGGAAACAGCAACCCACTCCAGTATTCTTGCCTGGAAAATTCCATGTACAGAGGAGCCTGGCGGACAACAGTTCATGGGGTTGCAAAGAGTCAACACAACTGAAGTGGCTTAGCACGTATATACATATAATTAAAATTTTTTTCTTCCTTGTTTACTTCTGATGAAGGGAACTTGTAGTAAAGATTCAAGTGAAAGAAAATTTTAAGCACATTAAACACATTTTTTAAAAGGGTTTATTTGAACGGTCTCATCAGAAGATGCTGTAATGATAAGCCTCTTCTTATGAAGGAGAAGGCAAGTGTAACAGAGGTTGAATTGTCTAGGAAAAACGATCATGATGACCTCAAGGAATCTCACTACCTACTCACTCTCCAGATGGAGCCAGCACTTGTAGAATGGGGTGGACATCATTGGGGCCGTGGAGAGAGAAAAGAGACTGCAATGGAAGGGGATCCCAGCTCCCACTGAAGACTCTGTAAGCACTGTCAGGCATAATAAATACCTCACCTCTGGACATCCGGTGGACTCTGTGTCAGCACTAGTTACTAGTAGGGTTGTTTCTTTGGGGAATGAGCTTTAGCTCATTCTCCTCGAGCGTTGGGACAGAAGAGAGGGAGTATATTTTGATACGAAGTGTATCCAGCTGGTCTCACTGATTCAGAGCATGGCTCATCCTCTCCTCAGTCCAGACCTATGGGAGAAGCTGCTTGCTCAAGCAGGGGATCTGGTCCGAGGCAAAATACAGTCCTTCACTTGGCTCTTCCAGGGGGACAATCCAAGGAGGTCAACTTCTCCAGAAAGTTTTAGTAAAGAGTTGGGTCAGGAGCATTTGTTATTTTTAGACAACAATGGCCATGGACAAAGCAAGACAGGGGACTAGCAACACATGTGTTTGCACTGCCTGGAGCACAGTCCCCCTTCAGGGGCTTCCAGTGGGGAGCCTATGGCCAACACTCCGCAGATGTGTGTCAGGAACTCCAAAGAAGCAGCATTGATCATTTGTCAAGAAGCAGAAAAGTCCTCCATTAGACTTAGATTTTGCTTATTACTGAAAATGAGCTCAAGTGAAGGTCAACTCTGTCCTCCAGTTTCCCAATTATAATTCAGAAGCAGGAAAGAAAGGGAATAGAGAAAAAGGGGAAAACATTTAAAAAGAGACTGCCTAGAGTTTGGGAACACTAAACAAGAGAATGGAAAACATTTCTGCCTTTGATGTGAGACATCCACATGTCTTTTTGTTTTTCTCCTAAAAACACTTAATTTTGTGGGATTGACTTTTTTTTCCTGATGCCTAGGAAAATATAAATGCCAGCAACTGTTTGATCTCATCTGGGTAGTTTGAAGGCTGTGTGTTTGTGGGTAGGGAGGTTAATGCCACCGAAAACACTAAAATCCTGCAGCATGCCAGCTTTGAATGATTCACTGTGACCAGTCACAAGGCAGGTCAGATGGGGGCATTTCTGAGGTTTTAAAAAAAGGGTACTTAAAAGTGTGTGTCCAGAAAACACAAGGCATTTGTAATGTTTATCATTCAGTGAAAGCAAAATAGCACTGGGACATGAATGGTTGGATGGCATCATCGACTCAACGGACATGAGTTTGAGGAAGCTCTCGGAGATAGTGAAGGATAGGGAAGCCTGGCGTGATGCAGTCTATGGGGTTGGAGTCAGACATGACTTAGGCACTAAACAACAACAACAACAACGGTCAAGGTATGGTTTGAAAAAACAACAAAACCATTATTTCCAAAAACCAAAAAAAAAATTTTTTTTTGGTAATTTGAATGATTTTGAGAATTGGCACAAAAGAGAGAAAGGAGGCTCTCGTGTGATATGTAAGGAAGATCTGTTGAAGAAAATTAGCTCCTGCCGGAGTAGGATTGATAATGTGACAAATACTTTGATCTAAATTTAACATCTTCCCACATTTTCAACATTCTAGTGACTTTCAGTTACTATAGTGATGATACCTTGCAACTCAACATTTAATTCCTAGGTAACAGGCAACAGTCATGGATACCAACATGGGTAGAGTTAAAAACTTGTTAAATATTATCTAGAGTAGTCTGTTTGGAATCATCTCTCTCTCTGGCATGTTTTACTCTTACTACATCTAATAAAGACATTGAAACATCTGCAAACATAAACCATGCAAAAAGAATCAAGACTCCTTTTTAGGCCCTATTTTTGAGTGTAAGAACCTTGATGTGATGTCAAAGCATTGCTAAGGAAACAAAAAACTGGGTTCTAAAATAAGTACTTTTCAGCTGGAGTTGACCTAGAAATTCACTTTTAATGTTTGATGAAGCTGTGGACAGAAAAAAAAAAAAAAAAAAACCTTCAATAGTTGGAGCATCTGTTCTATCCAGTGATGTTGTACCGCAGTCATTGTTCACTTTTCTTCTAAAATGGACAGATTCGGACGTGGGATTGCCTGATCTGCATCAGAAACTTCCAGATCAATGCCTAAGAATCATCTGACCACTGAAAAAACAAACAGTAATACTTCCTCGGGCTTCTCAGGTGGCGCTAGTGGTAAAGAGTCCACCTGCCAAGCATGGGTTTGATCCCTGGGTTGGGAAGATCCCCTGGAGGAGGGACCTTCTTGCCTAGGAAATCCAATGGACAGAGGAGCCTGGCAGGCTATGCCGTCGCAGAGTCAGACCTGACTGAGCGCACGCGCGCACACGCAGCGCGCGCGCGCACACACACACACACACACACACACACACACACACAAGTACTTCCTCATATTGCTCTTCAAACTTTTTAATCATCAGAAGGTCTCTTTCAGCTCTTCAATAAAAAGGGTGTCCAGGGATTCATAGCCATGTAACACAGAAATATTCCACTATTTACATTTCTAGGTACTGGCCCTAAAAGACAGTCTTCTTGTGTTAAAGAAGTAAGAAGTTAGTTAAAATCCAGGCTTCAGAAACAAGAGCCCACATTTTTAAGGCTAGCTTTTCCACTGTCACACAGAAAGCAAAAGCAAATATGAACAAACAAAAAATTTAAGAAAACAGATTTAGAATACACTTGAAAAGTGGGAGTAGCAAAAGGAGAGGGGGGAATATTAAGAAATCAGTGTTAGGGTATGTTTGAAAACCTCATAGCAGTACTGGCTGTAACACATGTTAATCTCTTCTGCTGCTAGCCTGAGCTAGGCACCTTAGCGTTCATTCTTGTATTCAGTTCTCATGACAGTTATATGAAAGCGCCATTATTAGTCTCTCCATTTTACAGGTAAGAAATTAAGGCTGAGAATATTACAGGAGTTTGCTCAAGGGATCCCAGTTAAACTAGTAAGTGATGAGCTTGTATATTAAAAAACAAAAGAATCCCAAGCAGTCGAGGGGAGACATCACGGGGAGCTGGTCCCACCAAGTACTTCCCTGGTGGCTCAGCTGGTAAAGAATCCGCCTGCAATGCAGGAGACCCCAGTTCAATTCCTAGGTTGGGACGGTCCCCTGGAGAAGGGAATGGCTACTCACTCCAGTATTCTTGTCTGGAGAATTCCATGGACAGAGGAGCTTTGTGGACTGCAGCCCATTGGGCAGCAAAGCATCAGACAGGACTGAATGACTAGCAAACGCACACAACAAACAGCGCTAATTAGTAGTAGAAAAGAACAGTAACGGCAATATGCCACAAGAGGGCGTACTGGTACTTTTAAATGCCAGTAACTTGGCAGGCAAAGTGAGCATAATTAAGACGACGTGCAGATTTCAGGTACAAGTCAGTTGCATGTTGACAATCATTAAATATCAAATCTGGAAGATTTTCTTTAGTGACTTTTGTGATATTTGAAAAGAGTAATGAGATTTTTAAAGGCGTGTTATTTCTTATTTTTATAGAAAGCAAATGAGACTTTTTTTTCTAAGATTTACTTTCCTGGGTTGATATTTTATTAGATATATGCTTTGTACTATCACCAATTATCAAGATGGCTTAGGGAAAATTAAAAGAAAGTATTGAGTCCTTTTGTTATCAGCAATACACATTACAAATTGGTGAAACTGGGGTTCCTTTTAGCAGATGGGGGAAAGGTTAAGAGGAGAGAATTATGACAAATGAACAGAAATTCGAATAATCTTCTCCACAGTACTTCCCCTTACATATATAAATAGGTGACTCATCATATGTTAAAAATGGCTTTTATTGAAAAGACTATCCATCATTTTTGCACTCTGAGTTTGCCTCATGAATAATCTGAAAATGTGATTTTAAAAAAAGAATACGTATATTATTAAGGGCAGGAGGAGAAGAGGGTGACAGAGGATGAGGTGATTGGGTGCATCACCGACTCAATGAACATGAGTTTGAGCAAGTTCCAGGAGACAGTGAAGGACAAGGAAGCCTGGTGTGCTGTAATCCATGGGGTTGCAAAGAGTCAGGCATGACTGAGCAACTGAACAACAAATATTATGCTGTAAAAAAAGGATTAAAAATAAAGAAAAATAAGCAAAGGACAAAATCCTCACACCATATATGTTTTTGAGTGATCCTAGAAGTATATACGGTATTTCTCTGTTGCAGGAAAATTTATAAATGTTTTCACTGAAGACAAGAAACATCCCTCTTGTCCATGGATCAGCAAACTTTTTCTCTAAAGGGCCAGAAACTGAACGCTCCGGCTGTGCAGGGCATGTGGTCTCTGCCACCCAGTTTTGCCACTGTAGCATGAAAGCAGCCACACACAAGCAGCTGAATGGGCCTGGTTGTGTTCCAGTGATATGCTGTTTACGAAAACAAGTGCCAGGCTAGGGTTGGCCCCTAGATCACAGTTTTCTAAATCCTCCTTCAGTCTAGCTGTGGACTCTTTCACAGAAAAGGGTGAGTAAGAAGGAGAAATAAGCTTTGGAGACCTGGACCTAGGGGCACAAAAAACCTCAGCTGGAAGGCATAAGGATATAAAAAGCCTCTCCTCGGGTCTCAAGAGGGGCTCATCAGGGTCTTTAGCAGGAATTTGAAATTAAAATGGTCTTAGGAAAAAGTGCACTGTAGAAAATTGGCGAAACAGATGCATAGCCCGTGTCTAACACAAAGAAAGCCCTGAAGGTGCAGTAAATCAGAAGTGTCAAGAGGTGGGAAGCTGGTCCTGAGCACCGCTAGCCCTGCATTCTGAGCCGCTCAGAAGTAAGGAAAATCTTGAACCCTGCAGGAAATGACTGAGTTTTGCAACAAGCCAATTGTAGGTTACACATTCGTCCTAAGGATGCACCTTCATTCTTTGAACATAAGGAAGCATGTAATAGAGCTCAAGGACATCTTCCAGTGGAGCACTAGAATTATAAATACTTTGAAAATATATTTCACAGTTCAAAGAAACATCAGATACATTCCCTATGAGTGATGGATGTATTATACTTTGATTTGGGAGATGAGTTAAGATTTGCACAAAATCGATTAACTGCTGGAAAAAAGGCTTAGAAAAATATATACTGCACTGGTTCCCAAGTCGGGCTGCAAAAGAATGTCAAGGTAAAACTTTAAGAACACAGTTTCCCAGGTCTCATTCCAGATCTATTGAATTAGATTTTTTAGAGCCTGTATGTGCTCTAGGCATTTTGACAATGCTGCCCAGGTGGGTCTTCTGAATGGTTGGGCTAGCATCAGTCCAGGGACCGGCATTTGGGAATCACAAGGACAAAGGAAAACCCCGAGTAGTAAGTTTGGCCACGCTGGGTTCAAATTCAGGCTCTGGGGACTTCCCTGGTGGTCCAGTGGTGAAGAATCTACCTTCCAGGGGCTCCCCTGGTGGTTCAGTGGTAAAGAATCCTCTCTGCCAGTGCAGGAGACCCGGGTTTGATCCCGGGGTCGGGAAGATCCCCTGGAGAAGGAAATGACAACCCACTCCAGTATTCTTGCAAAGAGTGGGACACGACTGAGCGACTTCGCTTTCTTTCTTGTCAGGATGTGGCTGTTGGCTCTTTTCCATATCCTCTCCCCTTTCTTCAAGGGGACAAAGTAACTGGATTTGCTCCACTCACCCGCAAACAGAAGCTTACAGAAAGCGAAAGCATTTTGAAGAAGATACCTAAGGTTTAGTCTTGCTCCACAGGATCTCCTCCTCTTGAATTTCCTGAGAATTCTCGGTTCAGGTCACACCATCTCTACTCTTAAGCTTCAGCTGGGAAGAAGCCAAAGAAGGGAGCTGTCAAGTCCTGAGACAGCCGGTCAAGTCCTAGCCTGTGCTGATTTTCTTTGCAACTTGACTTAAGGCAATTCCAGACTTGGCTTTCAATCCCCAATTCCTGCTACAGTAAAGCTTTGTCCTTACGTGCACGTGTAGGGGGCTTTTGCTTCTTTGTCTGGAGTCCAGGCTCAGCGAATTACATCACACCTGCTGCTCTTTTCTCTGGCTTATCTTAATGAAGAAGGGCGTCACCCTCACTGAATCTGGAGTGTGGAAAATCACGGGGCAGCCTACCAACTGTTACTTGGCAGGGAACGTGATACCAAGGAAGGAGCTGGCAACTCCCTTCCTCCCGCCCGGGAGCATTCTTCTTACTTGCAAGCAATTATTCATCCACTCCTTGGGAAGAGGGGTTGTTTCTCCTTCCTGAATACAGAAGGTAAGATGAACTCATCAAGGAGGGAAATAATTTCTACAGTGTGTGTTATTAAAGCTCACTCCATGATAGGAAGGTATTTGTGGAACAGAAGTGGAGTTTTGAAACTGCTCCATTATTTGGTTGAAAGAAGAAAGCCAGGAAAGAATAAAATTCTGGTGAAAGGGAGAGCTGATGATTTGCTCGAGCATGCAGGTCCACGGTGGCTGCTCCAGTGGTTGCGGCCACAAGCCGGGAAGGCACATCTGCGTTGGGGGAGTTTGTGGACTCAGCACTTGAGTTCGGTTTTTTCACACGTAAAACTTGAGAGTTTTTCTATATTCTGATTTAGAGCTGGGCACGAGCCAAATCAAGAATGAAGAGTCCTACATGGGCAGGTTTATTGCTAAACTTCACTATTGGTTCTAACTTGGCAACTTCAAGCAGATGAAAGGAGGCCACTATCATCTTTCAAGGAATCAAGACATGGCAACTGGACAGCATTTCCATATTGACTATTAGTCGCTTAGTGGTGTGTGACTCTGTGTCACCCTTTGGATTGTAGCCCGCCAGGCTCCTCTGTCCATAGGATTCTCCAGGCAAGAATTCTGGAGTGGGTAGTCATTCTCTTCTCCAGGGGATCTTCCCAACTCAGGGGTCAAACCTAGTCTCCTGCATTGCCGGTAGATTCTTTACCATCTGAGCCACCAGGGAATATTAGTGTGTTATTTTAGCACAATTATTCAAAGGGGGAATATTAGCCCCTTTGAATATTAGTGTGTTATTTTAGCACAATTGCTCTAATGTTGAATGACACCTTTAAAGTCCAAGAGTAAATCTAAATATTAAGTTATCCCTTTGACTCTATGCACATCTCTCAGAATCTCATGAGAAATAAACATTCCAAAAACAAAACTTGATTTTGAATTATTTTTACCAGAAAAATTCTCTCCAAGCCAAACACTAAAGCAATGCACATATGTTCAAATTAGTCAAAAGTAAAATTTTTAAGTAAAGCTGAAATACTCATGTGAAAAAAAAAAATGGAAACAGATGAGTAGCCTGCTACTAATTTAAAAATTTTTTCAGATTAGCAGTTTTGAATGCAGAGTTTCCTCTCTATGATAAACTATGGATGCTTTTTAAATTTTCTAAAATAACATCTCAAGTGGATTACTTTGGGTTCAGAATAATAGCATTACTTCTAGGGGCTGAAAATGATTGCTTTATACATTTCCAGGCACATTTGATATTTGTGGTAGAGAAAATTAGTTTCAACCAGTAGGAAGGCTTTCAAAATGGCAGTAGTTTCAGTGCCTTTTTTTTTTTTTTAATAAATGGGCTGCAACGCACTGTGACATCATTTAATAATGGTGCTTCCCCACGCAATGAAAACTTTGAATATGATTAAAAAATAGGTAACAAGTGATTTAGAAGCAAATTGCTAATGCGGCAAAAACATGGTTTTATGAGACTAAAAACCTTGACATCATCTCTGCTTTTATTCTCTCTGCCTCTAATCTGTGACCAAGTTCTCAGTCCCCTGTCTTCCTTTTCTAAGCCGTTATGTGCACAGTTCTTCACTGTTTCCCATTAAACTACTACTTCAGTCTTCTAAATGTTTCCCCTTATTTTTTGTAATCCATCTTCCTAAAATATAGACCCATTTATGTCATCCTCCTATTGAAACCTTCATTTGCCAATAACTTTGATGAGTCTGGTGAGAACAAGTGTCTGAGATTCCCTTTGCTTTGGAGTCAGACCTTCACTAATGTCCAGCCCTACAAGGCAGGAAGTGCAAACATGAGGCAGTTACTGCAACCAAGGAACTCAGGGCTCTTACAGAAGCCACCCAGAGGAAAACTGGATCGCAGATAAGGACATCGAGACAAGCGAGCCCCTGGACCCGGGCAGAGGCCCAGTGGACGTCGAGTGCCCAGGCAGGCGGGGTGATGGGCAGAGCAGAAGGACTAGACAGCGTCCACTCTCACTGGATATGGGGTAACCAATCTGCTTCCTGTCCTGCTGGGGAACTCTCCAAAGCTGAACCAACCAGTTTTAGATCTTGGTAATGGCCTGTGGAGCAAGACTAAGAGGGCTTCCTCTAGTCTTCACCTCAAGGTTTCCAAGCTGAGCTCATCATTGGAGTTTCTCAGAAACAGTCCAGATGTCTGAATTGCAAGTGGTCTGAATCAGATTATCCAGGTCTGACTCCCAAGAATATAGATTTTAAACAAGTTTCGCAGGTAATTCTGACATAGCCAGTATAGCTCAGGTGAGGGGAACCAATGAATTGGTGGTGGGGGTAAGGAACGAACATTCCTCACCATGACGTTCAGTGCTCTCAACTACCAAGCCCTCATCATTCTGCAGTATTCACTTTAGTGGGTTTTTTTCTCTCCCTCTCTCTTCTCTAGTACTCCATCACACTCACTTCTGAACATTTGCTCAAAAATTTCACTATGTTTTGAATGTTGTTCTCCATTTTCTCCAGTTAGAAAAATCCCATAGTTACATCAAGATTCAACTAACTGATCTGTTGTGAAATTTCCCCTGATTCTACCAGCAGAGGTAGTTGCTTCTTTTATGCTCCCAAAATAGCAAATACTGTTGACAAGTATTTATTATGTTCAGTTTTGGGTTACAAGATGAAGATATTCTGAATCACAAACCAGGACACGTGATCCAACAATCAGAATTGTCTCAGATAACCTGTTACAGTTGTTTGTGTGTTTTCCTTGATAAAAGTATGAGCTCCTGGAGGCAGAGATAGTGCTCAATTCACCAGGGTAACCCACACAACACTTAATATAGCATGAGGCACATAGAAAGTGTCCAGTAAATGTTGAATCATGGAGCATTTATGTGAACATGATGCCACCCTTGGGAGGGCCAAGATACTTTTACACCACTCAGAAACTAGGTGCTTCAGGCTTTTCTCAGAAGCTGCATGGAGAGAGTTTTTTGTCTTTTTCTCTGTTTGTCATATTTCAGTCAGGACCAGGGAAAAAGCTTGCTGGTTTATCAGCAGTATTGGGCCTGGAGAGTGAGAGAGCAATTCATGACCTGTCAGAAGGGAAACTGGAGTTTGCTATATAGTAATATATATATATATATATATATATATATATATATACAAGATCTCAGCTCTCATAATATTTAAATTTTGGTAAAGGAGTGGCCCCAAAACAACTTAAACATTTCCAAAATGACAAGTGCTTCAGTTCAGTTCAGTCGCTCAGTCGTCTCTGATTCTTTGCGACCCCATGAATCGCAGCATGCCAGGCCTCCCTGTCCATCACCAACTCCTGGAGTTCACTCAGACTCACGTCCATCGAGTCTGTGATGCCATCCAGCCATCTCATCCTCGGTCATCCCCTTCTCCTCCTGCCCCCAATCCTTCCCAGCATCAGAGTCTTTTCCAGTGAGTCATCTCTTCTCATGAGATGGCCAAAGTACTGGAGTATCAGCTTTAGCATCATTCCTTCCAAAGAAATCCCAGGGCTGATTTCCTTCAGAATAGACTGTTTGGATCTCCTTGCAGTCCAAGGGACTCTCAAGAGTCTTCTCCAACACCACAGTTGAAAAGCATCGGTTCTTTGGTGCCAGCCTTCTTCAGAGTCTAACTCTCACATCCATACATGACCAGAGGAAAAACCATAGCCTTGACTAGACTGACCTTAGTCAGCAAAGTAATGTCTCTGCTTTTGAATATGCTATCTAGGTTGGTCATAACTTTTCTTCCAAGGAGTGTCTTTTAATTTCATGGCTGCAGTCACCATCTGCAGTGATTTTGGAGCCCCCCAAAATAAAATCTGATACTGTTTCCATTGTTTCCCCATCTATTTTGCAAAGTAATGTCTCTGCTTTTGAATATGCTATCTAGGTTGGTCATAACTTTTCTTCCAAGGAGTGTCTTTTAATTTCATGGCTGCAGTCACCATCTGCAGTGATTTTGGAGCCCCCCAAAATAAAATCTGATACTGTTTCCATTGTTTCCCCATCTATTTCCCATGAAGTGATGGAATCGGATGCCATGATCTTAGTTTTCTGAATGTTGAGCTTTAAGCCAACTTTTTCACTCTCCTCTTTCACTTTCATCAAGAGGCTTTTTAGTTCCTCCTCGCTTTCTGTCATAAGGGTGGTGTCATCTGCACATCTGAGGTTATTGATATTTCTCCTGGCAATCTTGATTCCAGCTTGTGGAGATAATAAGGGAATTCACAAATTAGATGATTCAAATAGTGATGAATGCCGTGAAGATAATAAAAGTGATGGTGTGCCTGCAAGGGTCTGCTTGTTGTGGGTGGTGTGGAGGCAGGGGGCAGTGATGGTGGTAGAGCAGGATTAGAGAGCTCAGAGATGGCTTTTGTGTTGAGTAGATATAAGAAAAGAGTGAGTCACACAGAGAGATGGCAGAAACATTTCCAGGAAGAGGTAACCTCAAATGACACAACCTGGAGATATGAATGAACTCGAGTATTTGAAGAACTCAGATGCAATGTGGCAACAGACCAGTAACAGAGGGGCCAAGATTATGTGGGGTCTTGGAATTTCCATTTTATGCCAAGTGCAGTGAAAAGCCATTAGAGAATTTTAAGCAGGGAGTGACATGATCTCATTGTCTAATCTACAATTGTGAGAAATATGAGGTGTAATTAGCAGAACTGGGTTAATTTCTAGCATACATCTAAGGGAGAGAGTGGAGTGAGGAATTTTAAAGGTTCAAAGGCGAATTTCAGATTTTTGGCTTAGCCAGCTGGGTGGCTGTTGGTGCTGTAGAAGGAGAAAGCACTGCGAGAGCTGATGTGTTGCTTTAGACATGCTGAGTCTGAGGTTTCCATGGGACGTCCAAGTGGAAATGGTGAGTAAGATACTGAGTGCATGTTTCTGAAGTTTTGAGAGAAGTCTCAGTCAAAGGTGTAGATGATAAATTCATCATCTTCATATATATAGGTGGTTGTTAAAACCACAAGAGTGATTGAAATTACACATGAGTGTGCAACATGAGTAGGCTGGAAAAGGGCCCTTGGGAACAAGAATATTTTAAGAGAAGATGAAGACACGCCGCCTCTTTCGCCTTCTGTGACAGCCCACACTCTATGGAGTGTGTATCTTTCTAGATAAATCTGCTTTCACTTAAAAAAAAAAAAAAGAGTAGATGGAGAAGTATCAACAAAGGAAAAATGGAAAAAAATCAAAGGAGTCATTTTTAAAGACTTAAATATTCATTAGATTCGACGTTACGGAGTCGTTGATCTTGGGGAGGCAAATTGCAGCAGAAAGTGAATGCTAACTGCTCTTTGAGAAACTTGGCAGAGAATGGAAGGTGGCAAATTATAGGGAGCAGTAGGATGTTAGTAAAACATTTTTTTTTTATGGTGTAAGAGTCTTGGGACTATTTATAGGCTAAAGAGGAGAAAAGAATAGCAAGGAAAGGATTGCATATTTAAAAGAAAAGGAAAAGTTGGAAGAGTGAGAGCTTGGAAGAAAGAATGGAGGTATTTGAGGAGTTATCTTCAAATGAGGTGGACACCTCATTCTCTTAGTATGAAATGAAGTAAAAGTTTGATTGCATGCAAGGTGATGAGATTTTAAGTGGAAAGATTTATACCGGGTGATCTCAGTTATCTTATTTAATCTAGTTAGTAAGAGGTTGCTGATCCAAGAGTTCTGCGTATGAATGTATATACATGTGAGAACATACATACACACACAAATATGTATGTATACACACACACACACACACACACACACACACACACAGATAAAACTAAGATCATGGCATCCAGTCCCATCGCTTCATGGCAAATAGAAGGGGAAAAAGTAGAAACAGTGACAGATTTTATTTTCTTGGGTTCCAAAATCACAGTGGACAGTGATTCCCTTCCTCCTTGGAAGGAAAGCCATGACAAACCTAGACAGTATATTAAAAAGCAGAGACATCACTTTGCTGACAAAGGTCTGTATTGTCAAAGCTATGGCTTTTCCAGTAGTCATGTACAGATGTGAGAGTTGGACCATATAGAAAGTTGAAAGTGAAAACAGTCCCTCAGCCCTGTCCAACTTTGCTACCCATGGACTGTAGCCCGCCAGTCTCCTCTGTCCATAGAATTCTCCAGGCAAGAATACTAGAGTGGGTTGCCATCTCCTTTTCCAGGGGATCTTCCCAACCGAGGGACTGAACCCGAGTCTCCTGTGTTGCAGGCAGATTCTTTACTGTCTGAGCCACCAGGGAGGCCCATTGATGCTTTTGAGTTGTGTTGCTGGAGAAGACTCTTGAGAGTTACTTGGACTAAAAGGAGATCAAGCCAGTCAATCCTAAAGGAAATCAACCCTGAATAATCATTGGAAGGGCCATCACTGAAACTGAAACTCCAGTACTTTGTCCTCTTTATGCCGAGTCGACTCATTGGAAAAGACTTTAATGCTGGGAAACACTGAAGACAAAACGAGAAGGGGGCGGAAGCAGATGAGATGTTTAGATATTGTCACTGACTCAATGAACATGAATTTGAGCAAATTCTGGGAGATAGTGGAGGACAGAGGACTCTGGAGGGTTGCCATGAGGTCACAAACAGCTGGACACTGCTTAGGGACTGAGCAGCAACATAAAATGTATGTATGTTTGTGCTAAGTTGCCTCAGTCATGTCTGTCTCTGTGTGACCCTATGGACTGTACCTCACCAGGCTCCTCTGTCCAGGAGGAGAATATAGGCAAGGATACTGGAGTAGGTCGCCATTTCCTCCTCCAAGGGATCAAACCTGTGTCTCTTATATCTCCTGCATTGGCAAGTGGGTTGTTTACCACTAGCGCCACCTGGGAAGCCCAAAATAATATTTCATGTTAAACATAATATTTAATGCTTTAATTTTTTAAAGTGAAATTCGCATAACATAAAATTCAGTTTTATAGCAAATAATTAAATGACATTAGTATATTCACAGTATTGGGTAGCCACAACCTATAACTAGTTCTAAAATATTTTCTACATCCTCAAAAAAACCCACTTATCCACTAAGCAGTTATTTTCCATTCTCCCCTTTCTCCTACCCCCTAGCAACCACTCATTTGCGTTCTGTCTCTATGAATTAACCTATTCTGCATATATTCTATAAATAGAATCATACAATGTGTTACTTTTTTTATCCACCTTCTTTCACTTGCCATAATGTTTTCCAGTTTCACCCACACTGTAGCCTATACTCCAGTCCTTTTTATAGTTGAATCCCTTGTGTATATCTATCTATCTATCTATATCTATCTATATATATCTATATCACAATTTGTTTATCCATTCATTTGTTATTGGTCACTTGGGTTGTTTACCATTTTTTTAAATTGTGGTGAAGAACACAAGGTAAAATCACTATCTTAGCCATTTTTTAGTGTATGCTGCTGCTGCTAAGTCGCTTCAGTTGTGTCCAGCTCTGTGCGACCCCATAGACGGCAGCCCACCAGGCTCCCCCATCTATTGTAGAAATTAACTATGTGCATATTTTTGTACAATAGATCTGTGGAACTATTTCATCTTGCAAAACTAAAACTCTACCTATTGAACAAGTATTCATTTCCCTCTTCACCCAGCTCCTGGTGACCACATTCTATTTTCTGTTTCAAGTTTAACTATATGAAGTATCTCACATAAGTGAAATCATGCAGTATTGTCTTTTTTTGTGACTAACTTATTTTGCTTAGCATAGGGTCCTCAGGCTTCATCCATGCTGTGTATCACAAGATTTCCTTCTTTTTTAAGACTAGCATGCCATTGTATGTGTGTATGAAGTGAAGTGAAGTTGCTCAGTCGTGTCCGACACTTTGTGACCCCGTGGACTATAGCCAGCCAGGCTCCTCTGTCCATGGGATTCTTCAGGCAAGAATACTGGAGTGAGTTGCCATTTCCTTCTCCAGGGGATCTTCCCAATCCAGGGATTCAACCCAGGTCTCCTGCACTGCAGGCAGATGCTTTTTCCTCTGAGCCACCAGGGGTCCTTTTCTTTATCCTTTCATTTGTTTGTGGACATTTAGGTTGCTTCTACTTTGTGGCCATTGTGTTTAATGCTGCAAGGAACATCGGTTTGCAAATACCTCTTTGTGATCCTGTTGGATATATAACAAAAGGTGGGATTGCTGGATCATATGGTAATTCTATTTTTTATTATTTTAAGGAAACTCCATACTGTTTTTCACAGTAGTGACACCATTTTACATTTCCACCAACCCTGCGTTCAGAGGTTCCAATTTCTCCACATCCTTGCTTGTTCTTTTCTTTCTTTCTCTATTTTTTTTTAAGTGGGTAGGTATGAGGTGATATCTCATTGTGACTTGCATTTCTATGATTATTTATATGCCAATCAGTGACCTTGAGTATTTTTTCATATGCTTGTGGCAATTTGCTTATCTTTGAGACATACCTATTCAGGTTCTTTGCTCATTTAAAAAATCAGGTTATTTTGTTGTTGTTGGGTTAGAGTACCTTTTTATATATTATGGTTGTCAAATATATGGTTTGCAAATATTTTCTCCCATCTGTAGATTGCCTTTTCACCCTGTTGATTGTTTCCTTTGTTGTGCAGAAGTTTTTAAGCTTGATGTACTTCTGTTTGTATATTTTTGGTTTTGCTGCCTATGCTTTTGCTGTCATATTCAAGAAATAATTGCCCAATCCAATATCATGAAATTTTCTCTATGTTTTCTTTTAGTAATTAAAAAATTTCAAGTCTTATGTTTAGGTCTTTAATCCGTTTAGAGTTTATTTTTATCTATGTTTAAGGTAAGGATCTACCCCACTCCAGTACTCTTGCCTGGAAAATCCCATGGATGGAGGAGCCTGGAAGGCTGTAGTCCATGGGGTCGCTGAGGGTTGGACACAACTGAGCGACTTCACTTTCATTTTCAGTTTCATGCATTGGAGAAGGAAATGGCAACCCACTCCAGTGTTCTTGCCTGGAGAATCCCAGGGAAGGGGGAGCCTGATGGGCTGCCATCTATGGGGTCACACAGAGTTGGACACGACTGAAGTGACTTAGCAGCAGCAGCAAGGTAAGGATCCGACTTCATTCTTTTGCAGATAGATATCCAGTATTTTCAATACCATGACTATTCTTTCTCTGCTGTGTAGATTCGGGGCCCTTGTTGAAGATCATTTGACCTTACACATGAGGATTTATTTCTGGGTTCTCTAGTCTGTTCATTGGTGAATACATTTATTTTAATGTCAGTACCTTACTGCTTGGGCTTCCCAGTTAGCGCTAGTGCCAAAGAACCCACCTGCCAATGCAGGAGATATGAGACACGGATTCGATCCCTAGGTCGGGAAGATCCCCTGAAGGAGAGCGTGGCCACCCACTCCAGTTTACTTGTCTGGAGAATCCCATGGATAGAGGAGTCTGGCGGGCTACAGTCCATAGGGTTACACAGAGTTGAACACAACTGAAGTGACTGAGCATGTGTGCACACACCATACTGTTTTGATTTGTAATATGTTTTGAAACCAGGAAATGCTGGGGCCTCAGGACTTGTTCTTTCTCAGGATTGTTTGGCTGTTTGGAGTCATTTGAGGTTCCAAATAAATTTTGCATTTTTTCCTATTTATACAAAAGATGCCATTGGGATTTTGATAGGGATTCCAGTAAATTATAGATCACTTTGGATAGTATGGACATTTAAAAAAATTAAGTCTTCCAGTCAATGAACACGGAATGCATTTCCACTCATTTGTATCTTCTTTATTTCTTTCAGCAATGTTTTATAGTCTACAGCGTACAAGTCTTTCACTTTCTTGGTTAAGTTTATTCCAAAATATTTAATTGTTTTGATGCTATTTGATTTTTAAAAATTTCCTTTATAGATTGTTCATTGTTAATATATAAAAACACAACCGATTGTTGTGTGCTGATTTTGTATTCTACAACTTTGCTGAATTCATTTATTAGTTTTAACAGGTTTTTCTTTGTAGAATCTTTAGGATTTTCCATGTATAAGAACATGTCATTTGCAAACAGATGATTTTGCTTCTTCCTTTTCAAATTAGAGACTTTTACCTCTTTTCTTTTGCCTAATTGCTATGGCTAGGACTTCCAGTGCAGTGTTGAATAAAAGTTGTGAGAGTGAGCATCCTTGCCTTGTTCCTCATCTTAGAGGGAAACCTTCCAGATTTTCACTATTGAGTATGATATTAGATGTGGGTATTTCATATATGGCCTGTATTATTTTGAGATAATTTCCTCCCATTCCTCATTTGTTGAGTGGTTTTTTTTGTTGTGAAAGGATGTTGAATTTTGTCAAATGCCTTTTCTGTATCAATTGAGATGACTGTGTGATTTTGTTTCTTCTCTGTTCTGTTATTCATTGATTTTCTTTTTAAAAATATTTTATTGGAATATAGTTTATTTACAATGTTATGTTAGTTTCAGGTATATAGCAAAGTGAATCAGATATATATATATATACACACACACACACACACATATATGAAGTGAAGTGTTAGTCCCTCAGTTGTGTCCGATTCTTTGTGACCCCATGGACTAGGGCTCTCCAGGCTCTTCTGTCCATGGAATTCTCTAGGCAAGAATACTGGAGCAGGTTGCCATTTCCTTCTCCAGGAGATTTTCCTGACCCAGAGATCGAATCCAGGTCTCCTGCATTGCAGGCAAGCTCTTTGCTATCTGAGCCACCAGGTAAGCTTATATATATAGTACATATATATATGTATTTATGTATACATATATATATATTCAGTTTTTTAAAGATTCTTTTCCCATATAGGTCATTACAGAGCATCAAGTAGAATTCCTTGTGCTATAGAGTAGATCTGTTGATTTTCAAAGTTGAACCATCCTTGCAGCCCAGGGATAAAGCTCACTTTGTCATGGTGTTTAATCTTTTAATGTATTGTTGAATTGGTTTATTATTGGGTTGTCCCCAAAGTTCATAAGATATTATGGAAAATTCCAAATGAACTTTTTGGCCAACCCAACACAATTTGGTTGAGTATTCTGTTTATATTTTTGAGAACCAAGACAGTAAGACAGTTAACATTAGCATCTTATGGATAGGGGAAGGATAGACTCTGTTTCTCTGTTTTGGAGTTGGTAATGGCAGGTTTAGAAGAAGGAGCTGGAGTACTGGGAAAACAATCAGTCAGAAACAAGAAGAGTCAGAGAAAACCACATTTGGTAGAAAACAAATAATACCAAATCCAGGGTTTGTTTAGTAGCAAAAGAATCTTAGCCAGCAGGCAGCTAAGGAGTACAACTCCTCTTACTCGGTCACCAAGCGCTGGCCTAGGAGACTGAGTCAATTCTGAGACACATCAGAAGAGAGTCTGTGGATAAGTAATTTCTTTTCTCTGCCAATGGGACTGGGTCAGGTGAAAGCTACACTGGGAGATGATCACTAGAGACTTCTCCTGCAGAGCAGGAGTTCCAAGGTCTGGGGAAGCCTAGTAGGGGTTCAGAATTTTTTATAATTAGAATTATAAAGTCTCAATATGTTTCTTTTTCTTTTTTTTTCACTTTACAATACTGTATTGGTTTTGCCATACATTGACACGAATCCACCACAGGTGTACATGAGTTCCCAACCCTGAACCCCCCTCCCACCACCCTCCCCATATCATCTCTCTCGGTCATTCCAGTGCACCAGCCCCAAACATCAATATGTTTCTTTTTAACCACTTCACCCTCGTCTACCTCCCTCCCTTCTTCTTTTTAAAATAATTTTTGTTTAGTTATTTATGTCTTTGCTAGGTCTTCGTTAATGCGTGAGGCTTTCTCTAGTTGCTGCAAGCGGGCGCTACCCTAGCTGTGGTGTGTGGCCTTCCCATTGCAGCGGCTTCTCTTGTGGAGCACGCGCTCTGGGGCAGGTAAGCTCCATAGCTGCAGCTCGCTGCCTCTAAAGCACAGAAGTTGTAGCACATGGGCTTAGTTGCTCTGCTGCATGTGGGATCTTCCCAGACCAGGGATCAAATCTGTCTCCTGCATCAGCAGGCAGATTCTTTTCTACTGAGCCACCAGGGAAACCCTCCCTCCTTCCCTTCTATCTCTCTTTATTCTCTTATCCTTTCTTTTCCCTTTTCCTCTGTTCTTCCTCCTCTTCCTTCTTTCCTCACCCCTCTATCTCCCTTAATTCTCTCCCCTCCCTTCTGCTGCTGTTTTTCTCTTAAATCATCATGGACACTGTGTGCAGGAGATAGGTGGGGAGTAGCTAAAACTATTTGTCTTTCTACACTTTTGTTATCTTCATACCTTTAGTTCTCACAGCTTCACATTTATTTCCTGGTGCAGATCAACTGAGCCAAGGAACTGCCGCCAGGCAAAATTTTCAAAGACAGAACCACTGTTCCTGGCTAAAGAATCTGGCCACTTCATTTTCTCCCAAAAAAGGGTCTACATTATCTGAAAGGCAGGGACCCATACTTTCACCGCCTGGGGTGGGCCTTCTTGAGGTTCTCCCTCCGTTTCCGTGTTCTTGCCTGGAGAATCCCAGGGACGGCAGAGCCTGCTGGGCTGCCGTCTTTGGGGGTGCGCAGAGTCGGACACGACTGAAGCGACTTAGCAGCAGCAGCCAGATCTAAAGAGACAAGGAGAGACTGACTGCAACAGCCCAACCCTATAAAGAAGACAAGAAGGAAGGTCAAAGTGTCGCCCAGTTGCCAGGTTGGCTTCCAGCTCCCCAAACTCTCCTTACTCCCTTAATTGGCTTGGTGACACTTAATACTTCTTATCAGAGAAGACATCAAATTAAAAGACTCTCTTCTCCCATTCCCATCTGCTTGAAAGTCTTGCATTAGTGAGTCTATAGGAGACAACCCGTGGCTAGCAGGGTCCAGGAGCAGTCACTGGGGTAGGGAGAGAGCAGGGCCGGGACACCACCTGAGCTGTATGCCAGCCAAGCGAGCAGTGAGCCACAGCTGCTTCCTAGGAATTCATATCAGTCTGTGCTCCAATTCTTGGGCTACTTGGGCAATGACATGTAATTTGAACATTTACTCTTGCTTTCTGCACTTTATTTTATTTATTTTTTGTTCTTTTTAATTTTTTTACTTTACAGTACTGTTATTGGTTTCGCCATACATTGACATGACTCCACCATGGGTGTACATAAGTTCCCAATCCTGAACCCCCCTCCCATCTCCCTCCCCATACCATCTCTCTGGGTCATCCCAGTGCACCAGCCCTAAGCACCCTGTATCCTGGATTGAGCCTAGACTGGCGATTCGTTTCTTACATGATAGTATACATGTTTTGCACTTTCTTTTAAAAAATTATTTATCTATCTAATTTTGGCTGTGCTGGGTGCTTGCTGCTGCATGGACTTTTCTCTAGTTGTGGGGAATAGGAGCTTCTCTGTAGTTGTGGGAGTGTGGGCTTCTCGTCAAGTGGCTTTTCTTGTTGCAGAGCACAAGCTCCAGGGTGCACAGGCTTCAGTAACTGTGGCCTGTGGGCTCAGTAGTTGTGGCTCCAGTCTCTAGAACACAGGCTTAGTATTGTGGTGCATGGGCTTGGTTGCTCTTTACCATGTGGGATCTTCCTGGACCAGGGATCAAACCCGTGTCTCCTGCATTGGCAGGCAGATTCCTTATCAGTGAGTCATCAGGGAAGCCTTGCACCTTCATTTATTTTACTTTTCATTGTTGTTGTTAAAATTCTTTTTAGAAATATTCATCTTCCTTTGCCCTATCCAGGGGAAAGGAAAAATAAGATTTTGGTTCATGCCTGGGCCTGCAGAGAGGATCCATGTGGCACAGAAATCTACTTAATCAGTTGGTGTTGAGAGAAGCCCAGGAGAGAGGCAAGAATTTAGCAGGAGAGAGAGGTCTATCCAGAGAGTCGTTGACCAGTTCTCCTGACCGCCTGGAGCTGTCTACCATACAAGTCCATCCTCATGTACTTCCCTGAGGATTTCTGTTTGATTTGGCTTAGATCTGTGGAAATGTTACTTCCGCTTGCTCAGCAGGTAGGTAGAAATAGGGCCAGAGGGAGAAAGGAGAGGCCTCTTTAATTTGGCCATCAGATCTGCATGTTTCAGGAATTCCAACAGGGGGCTTTAGACAGAGTTTCATATAATAATTACTTATCAGGTATATGCTGCATTCAATGAGTTTGGCCATGTTAGGTGGATGCTCTTAAAGCCCTTAGCACCACCTATACATTTTATCTATGAAGATACAGTTTTCAGCCCTGGACAACCAAACTAGATGTGAGCTCTTAAAGCACAAGTCATTTGAAACCATCTGGTTGTGAACCGTCTTTGTTGTTCCTTGCTCGTTACTGGCTCATATTAATTCATAATCCTGCTCAAGTCAAGCACTCTTTGAGGTCAGCCTAGGATAACTGCTCTTGGTCAGCACTGGAGGAGAAAGTGGCTACCTATCATGCTCAGAAACCCAGAGAAACCCAGGGAGACTGAACAATGAGATCTTCGTTTCTGAGCAGTCCAAGTCCTCCGCCAGTTAGTCTTCTCTGGGCTCAAGGCCTAGTTACCCTGGAGGCAGTGTTAGACAGAGCACAGCATCGATGACGAGCCTGTTGCAACAGTTTATCTCTGAAACCTGGGATGTAGACTGGCCTGTGATAAATGAGAATGACCTTTAGAATCTTACAGGGAATTGATAATGGTGATCACATAATAAGAAAGGCCCAGAAAGGTTATCTCTAACCTGTCTTAAAAAGTGATAACTGAACTACAGAAAAATCTCCAGGAGAATGCTGGGGAGCCATGTAGTTAGATAACACACAAAATTCAAACCCAAGAAAATCTTCTGTCCCTTGAAGCAGAAGTCAGAGCACTCCCATAAAGCAATTTTCTCAATGCTTTCTACCATCTCTTGTTTTCTTTGTAACATTTCCTTTTCTTTTATATCTGTCTTTTTCCAACTCTCGAATTTCCATAGACTCATGTGTGTGTGTTATTTGCTCAGTCATGTCTCTTTGCGACCCCATGGACTGTAGCCTGCTGGGGTTTCTCCAAGCAAGAATACTGGAGTGGGTTGCCATGCCCTCCTCCAGGAGCTCTTCCCAGCCGAGGGTATGAGCCCACTTCCCTGCATTGCAGGCAGATTCATTACCATCTGAGTCACGAGGGAAGACAACAAAGTTGAGTACTCATATTTTCTAGACCACAATGGTTAAAAAGGGAATTATCAGAGGTGTTTATCTTAATAACTGCACGCTCTAGCTAAGCGCCTTCATTAGGGTAATTGCTCAGTTTCAGATCCAAATTTCAAACCACATGAAGATTTCGTCTTGGATTTCAGAAAAGCACTCCTGTGTTGGTTTCTTAGGGCTGCCATAACAAAATGTCACAAACTGCGTGGCTTAAGGCAATAGACATGTATTCCCTGATGGATCTGAAGGCTAGAAACCTGAAGTCAAGCTCTCAGCAGGGTTGATTCTTTCTGGAAGCTTGGAGGGAGAATCTGTTCCAAGTCCCTCTTTTGAGTTCTGGTGGTTGCTCGCCATCAGCTTTCCGAGCTTGCAGACATATCAGTTCAATCTTCTACCTCCATCTTCATATGACCAATCCCCCATGTGTATCTGTGTGTCTCCCTCTCCTGCCACAGTGCCAATCGTTAAATTTAGGGCCCTCCCTAATCCAATATGACCTCATCGTTACATCTGCAAAGACTCTGTTTTCAAGTACAATCACATTCACAGGCCCCGAAGTTAGGATTTCAACATATCTTTTGGCAGGTAAACAAGCCAACCCACAACAGACCTCAACAACAATTCTAAAGCCAAACTCTTGTTCTTCTCCCTAAAACTATACCTCAAACTTTCCATTCACTTCAATCATTCCTTTGTTCAGTAAATATTGGGCACCTGCAACAGTTATTAGGCATAGCTGTTGGTGATGTGAATTGTTGTTCAGTCACTAAGTCAGCTCTGCAGCTCCATGGACTGTAGCCTGCCAGGCCCCCCTCTTTGTGGGGGTTTTCCAGGCAAGAATACAGCAGTGGGTGGCTATTTCCTTCTCTAGGGGATCTTCTCAGATTAGGGATCAAACCTGCATCTCCTGCACTGGCAGGCGAATTCTTTCCCACTGAGCCACCAGGGAAGCCTAGTGCTGTGAATAGGACAGTAAAAATCAACAAAGACCATGAAAATTATTTATGTGAGGCTGAAAGCATCCTATAGTTCATCACCACCCTCCTTCCCAAATCTAAACCATCATCATGTCTTGACTTTATTTCCTGCTATTTTTCCAGATCCATTCCCTTCTTCCCAGCTCTACTTCCATCTCTGTAGCTCAGACTTCCACATTCTCCAGCTTGGATCATAGTAGTAACCTTCCAATTGCAAATCACATTTAATTCCACTCCTGTCTAATGAAGTTTCTATATTGCTACTAGATTCCCTCCTGCCCCTCCCCCCACCATGTGCATACTTAAAACACTTCATGACTTGCCAGTACTTTCAGAATAAAGCCAAAGTTCTAAACAGGGCTGATGAAACTCTGAGCACTGGACTCTCGCTGCCTGTCCAGCCTGGGCTCACAATATATCCCACCTCCCCCTTCCTTAGGTCTAGCCACACTGGTCTTCTTTCAGCCTCTCAGATTTTAAAATATGTATACATTGCTTGGGATCTTGTTAAAATCAGGTTCTAGTTAAGTAGAGCTGGGATGAAATTTGAGATTCTGCATTTCTAACAGCTCCCAGGTGATGCTGGTCAAGACCCTGCTTTGAATCCAAAGGTGTGTTGGTTGCCGTGTTCCTTTTGCGCCTGCTTTTGTACATGTTGTTCCTGGTTTTCAATACTCTTTCCTCCTCTCTCACTTGAACACATTGTTCAGATCCCTTCTTAGTGACTTCTCCTTTGATCTACTAAGTAAAATCACTTCAACCCCACTGTGAATCTCATGGAACCCCATGTCTCTGCTTCTTTCTACTTGGCACAGCTGGGTTTTATGTTTTCTATGGACATATTTTGATCAAATATTTATCTCCCCCACTAGAGTACCAGCTCTGCGGTGGAGAATACATCTGTTTCTGTTATCATTGAATCTCCAGAGTCCCACTCAGTGTGTGGCTCTGAGAATAGATGCTCATTATCTAGTTGTTGAATGAATAAGGAATGGTACTCAAGTTGCTCACAGTCTTTCTCTTCACTAGCAGGCAAAGGAGTGACTTACTTATGCCACCTAGATGGATATTTAGACCTTCAGAAGGAAATGGCTTTGTCTTTTTCTTACCCTTGTTGTCACAGGGATTCATGTGTCTTTATTTTGGGTTGCTTCCAATGATGGCAATAACCTTTGCACACACTCTAAATTTGTTTATGGCTTGTGGCTGTTCAGCTCAGATGGTGACCTGGGATTAAGAAACTACTGGTTTTGCAGGCAACAGTGATTTTCTCTGATTACTTCAACTATCAGGGCTGATTGTAAAGATGTATGTGCTTCCCACATGGTGCTAGTGGTGAAGAACCTGCCTGCCACTGCTGAAGACTTAAGAGACACAGGTTTGATCCCTGGACTAGAAAGATTCCCTTGAGGAGGGCATGGCAAACCACTCCAGTATTCTTGCCTGGGATATCCTATGGACAGAGGAGCCTGGCAGGCTACAGTCCATGGGCTCATAGGAGAGTTCAACACTGAAGCAGCTCGCTCAGCTACTCTTCCTGTCTTTGCATCATGCATCGCCTGGAGTGTCTTTCAGTTTCTGTGCTTAGCCTTGATCGGTTATCTCTCACTATCAAAGACTTGCTCTATTTCCCACCACTTCCTGGCCCCTGTGGTGCCCCTATAGCTGCCTTCTTAGTTTTACTCCCTGGCATCCGCAGCTCATATTCTCTATATCCTTTGCATTCAGATTCACCCGGAGAGCAACTGACTGCTTTGCTTAATCACTCTGATCTTTTCCTGATTCTCATGCCACCACGAGCCTAGGCCACTGACAGGCCCATACTGGATTTGCTCTGAGTTTGGTGCTCATGGCTGGTCCAAGCAGGTCTGAACAGGACAGTCTGTTTACATGCAGTGATGTGCTGGAGTTGCCTCTTATTGGTCCCCGAGAGCTGATTGTGAAACATTTAGGAATTTGATGAACCCAGCTGTTAAACAGTCTGTGGTTTGAAATCACCCAGGATTGGAGTACTTACACATGGACATCAGGAAAGGCTAGAAATCAGGGCTCTTTTCCTCCCAAAGAGCCAGCTTGCCAGCATGCAGCTGAGTGGATTAGAGAACAAGGTTCACCCCCAGGAAGCATTCAGAGCTCTTTCCCTTGCTTATGTGGTTGCCGCTCTGAGGCTTTCCTGATGGGGACAAGTGTAACTGGAAAGTGCCCTGATTGTTTCACCTGGCCACCCCCGGGGCTACCCCAAGGGCTTCCAAATTACACAGAGCCTCCTTTCTTCGTTGTTGCTGCCCTGATTGTAATCTATTTATTGTTGAGTTTCCCAGGGAATAAGTTCTGAGTTGAAGCTTTGTGTGTGGAAACTTACTGGGGAGAGTGAAAATCATCCAGTCGTGTCTGACTCTTTACGACTCCATGGACTGTATGTCGCCAGGGCTCCTCTATCCGTGGAATTCTCCAGGCAAGAATACTGGAGTGGGTAGCTGTTCCCTTCTCCAGCGGATCTTCCCCACCGAGAGATCTAACCTAGGTCTCCTGCATTGCAGGCAGTTCTTCACCATTTGAGCCAAGCCCCGAACTGAACTGCGGAGTGTGCTTGAGTTCATTTCTTATGGAGGAGAGGAGGTAAGAGTGCAGAAGGAAGGGTTGAACTGTAATGTAGCCATTAAGAAGATATCAGCGAGCTCATGAGACGGACCAGTGGTTAGATGGGGGCTGCCCATTGAACATGGTGGTACTTTTCAGAACAGAGTGTTTCCTAGGGAGGAACTCAGCTGAGAACCTTGGATCAGCCACCATCGCTCCCAGCGGATAGGAAATGAGTACCTGGTCTTAAGGGGCAGTTTGGTGGGTGAAGAGGGTGGGGGAGTGGGTGCTTACATACATCTCCCACACAGAAGGGAAAAAGTATGTAAAAGTTGTTAAAGTTTCCCAAAAGCATGCTAAAATTCTCAAGCAGGAAATTTCTCATTATTAAAAAAAAAAACAGCAAAGATGAAAGATTGTTAACTCCTACTTTATAGTCTTCCCATTTTTCAGAGCTCTCATTTCCTGAAAAGAATTGTGACCCCAGTTTCCTCACCAGTGGGATCAGAGGACAATGTAATTGGCATTTCATAGTATCACACTTCAGTTCAGTTGCTCAGATATGTCTGACTCTTTGTGACCCCCTGGACTGCAGCACGCCAGGCTTCTCTGTCCATCCCCAGCTCCTGGAACTTGCTCAAACTCATGTCCATCGAGTCGGTAATGCCATCCAGCCATCTCATCCTCTGCTATCCACTTACCTGTCTGAATCATCTATGCTCAGCTCTGCTTGTCCTCTCTCCTCAGAGGGGATCCTGTCTGCAGCATGAGTGTCATAAGCCAATGATGAGTGATCACACTGCAGCCTCTTTCTCTTCACATTCACACGTCTCAATCTTGGCATTAGTTTCAGCGTTCTCTCTTTTTCTAGTAGATGCCCTATACTATTTTCTAGGTCTCAGCAGCCTATGTTGACTCACACAACTGCAGATGTGGATGCTTCAGGAAGTGTTACCTTGGAGGGGACCTGGCCAGCTATGGCGTGTAAACATGACCCTGAGTTCTTTGACTCTTCTTCCAAGAAGAGATTTGTGGGCAGGTGGGGCAGGAGTGGCCGTGGGTTGTCTATATATCTTTACCTTGAAAATGTGTATGTCAGTGATTGCAATAACCAGGAGAAAATGGCAGAGATGATATTGTACTGGTTGCCTAGCCAGCCCTTAAGAACCTGGCAGGTTCCATCTCCTGGGTTTTTTTTTATAAAACTCCCTCCAAGAGCACTAAGCCATGTAAGTCCAACTACTTGAGACCACTGTGCTGGAGAGGCCAGCACAGGTGCTCTGGCCAGTGGCCCCAACTGAGCCCAGCCTGCCAGGCCATCCCTGCCTGGGTGCCAGACACGTGCATGAAGACACATTGGACCCTCCATTCAACCCATCCACCAGGCATACATCCTGAGCAACCTCAGCCAATGCCACAGAGAGCAGAAGAATTACCCATCTGAGTTCCACCTGATTTCCTGATCTAATGCACAAAATCCTTGTTGTTGTATAGTCGCTGAGTTGTGTCCGACTCTTTTTGACCCCATGGACTGTAACCTGCCAGGCTCCTCTGCCCATGGGATTCTCCAAGCAAGAATACTGGAGTGGGTTGCCATTCCTTCCCCAGGAGATATTTCCCACCCAGGGATCGAACCAGGGTCTCCTGTATTTCAGGCAGATTCTTTACCTACTGAGCCACCAGGGAAGAACAGACATGTGTAGGTTGTGTATCTGGAGCTCAGGGCCCTTTTTTTCTTTGAGTTGAGTTGATATGGAGACCTCCAGATCTTTTTTTCTCTGTGTTTTCTTCCCCTTTCCCCCTTTCTCTTGGAGTGTAGTCCTTTTGATCCAATCTATAACCTTGTAAAAAGGAATATGAAGAGGTTGGGAAATTGAGGATTGAAAGTGGTGGTCTTTGGGGTCACCTTCCCTCCTTCAGAATGGAGTGGGACCCTGGAACATGTGCCATTTACCTCTTCCAGGAATGTATCTCCTCTTAAGGACAGAGAGCTTTCAAAGTCTGACCTTGCTAAGACAATGCTACTATCTGGTCTCCTTCCACTGGGGAGAAACTGGCTTTTCATGGAAAATTTTCAATTGTTTTTAAAAAGAGAAGGAATAGAATCTTCACTGAAACTCATGGATAGAAATACGATTGAGAAATTACTCCTAAATTGAATCAATAATGCACAAAGAATCTAACTTCTGCATACCAAGGCTTTGTCCCTATGAGCCTTGCTGTTGTAGTTTCCTGTGGTCAGGCAAACTCAGATACCCTGAGAAGCCTCCTGAGAATTCTTTGTAATTTGGTTCATAACTTTGCACTCCCTTCCCTTCTCTGCTGTGCTCTTAGGTAATGTAGAGAGGACTGATGAGCAGACCAAGGAAAGAATGCAGTACAGAAATTACCATGTTGTGCACAAGACTAGCCCCAACACCCACTCTTCTGTGCACTGGAATTACAGAGGGGAAGGCGGGTTCCATCCCAATTCCCTCTTTTACTCAAAAGGAAAAGGGAGGCCTAAAGAGTTTAAATGACTTGTCCAATATCACACAGCCAGTTACCAGCAAGTTGGGATTAGAAAACCAGCATTGTTTGTATTGTGACTATTAATAAAACAACTCCTGCCTTTATAAACATTTACTGTTGTTGTTTAGTTGCTAAATTGTGTCTCTTTTGTGACTCCATGGACTGTAGCCCGCCAGGCTCCTCTGTCCGTGGGATTTTTCAGGCAAGAATACTGAATTGGTTTGTCATTTCCTTCTCTAGGGGATCTTCCTGAACCAGGGATCAAACCCGTCCTGCACTGGCAAGTAGGTTCTTAATCACTGAGCGGCCTGGGAAGCCCAGTCCCTTTTTAAAACATATTCTTTCCAAAATATGTATCCAATTTAACGTCACATCACGTTCTGGGCCAGGCACTTGTGATCAAGAGCTGAGTAGGACAGAGGTGGTCATACCTGTGGTTGATTCATGTTGATGTATGGCAGAAACCATCTCAATATTGTAAAGAAATTATCATCTAATTAAAAATTTAAAAAAGTCAGGAGTCAAATAAAAATATACAGAGGGGGTCTTGGCCTCATGGAGCTTACTCAAAGTAATCTTTGCGTAGACCAAATAAAAAAATGAGACCCTGTGATGGCATATAAGATTAGTACAATGACAATCATATTAAACTTTCCTTAGTCTAGCCTTACTTAGATGTTTGAGCCAGGAAAGTTTCTTCTAGCATATCCTGATACCCAGAACATTCTAAGGGGAGAATAGTTCCTCTTCTTCTTTGATTTTATTGATGCTTTTATTAGAGATTAAGTTCACAGACTTCATTTCTGTTGCTTGGCTGCAAGTTTTGCCCTTGTTCTGACAGAAAGCTGGAGCTATCTGGTCAACCTCACTTCTTCCTGCAGAGGTTGATAGCCCTATAAAAAGTTTATTAGCCTGATTTTGTTATCAGGGCAAGTCATTTATTTACTCTTCTTCTCTTGGTTTATAGTCTTTATCACATAGAACCAATTGCTGATATGAGACAAATAGAAAGACAAGTTGATATATGAATATAGACAATTCTGGTATGGTGAAATTAGTATTCAGAAAGCTTTGGAGGACTATTGGTTTTCCCAGGTGGTGTAGTGGTAAAGAATCTGCCTGTGTTGCAGGAGATGCAAGAGACTGGGGTTCAATCCCTGGATCAGGAAGATCCCCTGGAAAAGGGCATGACAACCCACTCCAGTATTCTTGCCTAGGAAATTTCATGGACAGAGGAGCCTGGTGGGCTACAGTGCATGGGGTCTCAAAGAGTCAGACACGACTGAGTGACTGAGCGTTCACGCACAGAGGACTTCCAGACCAAGATACAATTAGACTTTCTGAATAAATACGTGAATAAGAAACAACCTATAGACAAGATTGGATGGGAATGTATTAGGCTAAGCCATGTGAAATTACCTGTATTCAACTATTTATAACCTACAAAAATGGTGATGTCCTATAATTCAAACAAATATATTCTAAGCCTGTATCAAAATCTGTTTGATTTGGCAATCATTTATTTATTTTTGGGCAATTGCTGCAATAAGAGCTTTGGGCAATTTTACCTGTGTATGATTCAGCTGCCTTATTTGACAAGTGGAGATAGTAATATTAATAGATTCATTGATCTGTTTATAAAGTCAAACTTCTGTAGCCTGGCACACATCGCTTACCACTCAGGTCCTCCAAGGAAAGATCTAAGCGTTGCTCTCAGACTGACTGCCTCACACTTATAACCTGTACTCCTGTTCGTTGTTGTTTAGTTACTAAGTTGTGTCTGACTTTTTATGATGCCATGGCCTGTAGCCAGAGAAGGCAATGGCAACCCCACTCTAGTACTCTTGCCTGGAAAATCCCATGGATGGAGGAGCCTGGCGGGCTGCAGTCCATGGGGTCGCTAAGAGTTGGACATGACTGAGCGACTTCACTTTCACTTTTCACTTTCATGCATTGGAGAATTCACTTTCATGCCACTGGAGTGGCAACCCACTCCAGTATTCTTGCCTGGAGAATCCCAGGGACAGAGGAGCCTGGTGGGCTGCTGTCTCTGGGGTCACACAGAGTCAGACTCGACTGAAGCAACTTAGCAGCAGCAGCATGGCCTATAGCCCACCAGGCTATTCTGTCCATAGGATTTCCCAGGTAAGAATACTAGAGTGAATTGCTCTTTCCTTCTCTGGGGATCTTCCCAACCCTGGGATTGAACCTGTCTCCTGCATTGGCAGGTGGATTCTTTACCACTGAGCCACCTGGGAAGCCCATACTCCTTGGATTACTTTATGCCTTTATTCCAGACCTCTTAGTCCCAGGTTGGAATCACTCTATTTACAGCCAGCTGAATCTCATCTCATTGGCTCCAATATGCTTACACTATACTGGTTTTTCTCAAGCTCTGCTTTATTAGATCAGTGGTTCACAGCCTCTTGGGTGCATACTGGAAACACCCAGTGAGATTTCAGGATGTACTGATGTCTGGACTCCACCTTTCCAGTGGTCATGGCGATGCCAAGGCCTTAGTGTTTTTTCAAAAGTTCCTTAAGTGATTCTAACATGCAGCCCAGCTGATAACCAAACTGCCTAGAGAAACTACCCATGCTTCTGCATCTTGATGAGTATTTCTCTTCTTCCTGAGGTCCCTGGATCCTGAGGAATTATCCCAGATCATATTTATACTTCTTGTTTGATTTTTGCATGCAGCCCTTTCTATCATATTCCCTGTTTTTCTGCATCAATAAGTTGTTTGTGAGGAAGAGGCTGTTTCTGCTGAAAAGCCTGAGGGAAGAGAGGTGCTTAGAAGAAGGCTGACAATGGAGACTCAAGAGTACTTGGGTATGAAGGGCTGGGGCCACTGCTGGTGGCATTCTCCTGTTCCAGTGGGAATCCTGACAGACTTGGGTGTAGCAGTGAGAACTGCCCAAGAGATTCATGAGGTAAGGCTCTGAGGTCTCCTGAAATATGCCAAGTGGGGTTCCTGAACTATATCACCCGTGCACTTCCTCTGCCTCTCTCCAGCTGAGGTGCTGGACACCTGCTGTTTATTATTAATATCTTTGCTGGCCCAGTTCCTTTCTCTGTATTTTGATGGCTAGATTCTGTCCAAATTCTGCCTGTTCCATGAAGCATTTCCTGAGTTCATTCCAGCCAGTCTTGTGTATTGTTTGGAATTTCCATAATACCTGGCTGCAAGATTGGAAGTAGAACGGACTGGGGACCAGACTAGGTTTCAGTTTTGCACATATCAGGAGGGTCTGATCATCTATACTCATAGTAGGTATTTGTCAAATGACTGAATGATGGAATAAATGAGCTACCTCGGGCAAGAATCTTTTCTGAATCTCCACACCATTTCCTTATTTCTGGGATAGGGCCAATATATAGACATTTTTTTTTTCTCTCTAAGAGTGTTCCTTGGACTGTGTGTATCAAAACCCTCAGAGGTTCTTGTTTAAATGCTGAGTTCTGCCCTTCTATCTGAACCAAAATTGCTAGAGACCTGAGAATCCACGTATAGCATGTTCCCAGGTGATTCAGTTCAGTTCAGTCGCTCAGTCGTGTCTGACTCTTTGCGACCCCATGAATCACAGCACGCTAGACCTCCCTGTCCATCACCAATTCCTGGACTTCACTCAGACTCACGTCCATCGAGTCAGTGATGTCATCCAGCCATCTCATCCTCTGTTGTCCCCTTCTCCTCCTGCCCCCAATCCCTTCCAGCATCAGAGTCTTTTCCAATGAGTCAATTCTTCACATGAGGCAGCCAAAGTACTGAAGTTTCAGCTTCAGCATCATTTCTTCCAAAGAAATCCCAGAATGGACTGGTTGGATCTCCTTGCAGTCCAAGAGACTCTCAAGAGTCTTTTCCAACACCACAGTTCAAAAGCATCAATTCTTCGGTGCTCAGCTTTCTTCACAGTCCAACTATCACATCCATACATGACCACTGGAAAAACCATAGCCTTGACTTATTCTCAATACAGTTGGAAAACCACTGAATTTAGCAGTTATCAGTTCAATTAAAGTGATGTAATGGTAGCCACAAGTGTAAAACCTTGGTATTTATAGAGATGGGAAATTCTTCTTGTTGAAGTTAAATGGAAGAACTCTCTTGGTTGGAAGAGAGGGGGTTGGAGGGGGTATCCAGTCTAGTTGCACTGCACTGTTAGGCAGTGGAAAGAACTCCAGGTACATCAGTATCATCTGCAGGTGGAAATGTGTTGGCAGAGTGATAGCAGCCTATTTGAATATCATTGATTATTTTTTGAATACATATTCCACCCCTTCATATTCAATAATTATGTATTAAATACCTGCTCATCAGGCCAAACACAGGGGATACAAAGGGTGATTTTTGTCACTTCTGTTCCGTGTAGTATTATTATTTCTACTTCGCAGTGTTGGTTCCAGGGCTTCCCTGGTGGCTTAGCAGTAAAGAATCCTGTTGTGATGCAGAAGACACGGGTTTGATCTCTGGGTCAGGAGGATCCCCTGAAGGAGGAAATTGCAACCCAATCGATCCAGTATTCTTGCCTGGGAAAACCCATGGACAGAGGTGCCTGGTGGGCTACAGTCCATGGGGGTCACAAAGAGTCAGACTCGACTGAGTGACTAAACAACAAGTGTCAGTTCCAGAACAAGGAAACAGAAGCTCTAGGAAGTGACAGAGTCCAATTTCCCAGATACTTGACTGTCTTCTTACCTAATCTTGAGCTATTCATTGAAACTTCTGTTTCCACTGAGGTCAATGGATTCTGTTTCCCATAGGAGTGACTCCTGAATTTTATAAATGAAATAAATGAGGTAGAATAAGATTTTCTTTATAAAAATTTTTAGGAGTCATTATCTTTGCTGTGATGTACCAAATCTAAGCAGAGTCTACATGTTGTTACCAGTTTAGGCACTGGCAGTCTGCCAAAGAAACAATGTATTCCCCAGTTGTGGCAGTGTCATTCTTCTCACCTCATCATCTGGTTTCAGATGAAATTTCTAGTCATCAAAAAGCAGACTTGCTGTGTTTCTGATTAATTGTCAGAGCCTTTCTTGTTAGAAAAGCTGGCTTTTACTTCTGACTTTATTACTGAGCCACTGTGTGATCTTAAGTATGTTAAAGAGCTTTGGGATATCTTAGTTCCACATTTCATGAAATGAAAATAAAAATACATTCCATCCATCTTTCAGAAGCACCATAAGGATTAATGAGACAAGGTTAGCAGGCATATTAAAGTCACCCAATTTTTTTTTTTCATATTCAGATTTCAGATTCATTTCCTAATACTAAAAAAGGGTCATGTAGTTAAAAAAAATCAACTATTCAGGATTATTTCCCCAAAGAATGAACAGATGACAAGGAGGATTATTAAGCTTCTATATATAAATCTTCCCCTTTAATTCTGTGTTTTGTCCATACTGTAAAAGAGATTTTTTTTTTTAAACAGTGCTTGGAATCTTGATCCATATGCCAAGCTGTCTGTTTAATTTAAAAACCACTGGAATGAACTAAAACATTATAGCGTCAGCAGTAATTTGCTTTACTAATGAGGGCAGTAGCTATCCCTAAGCAAGCAATAAGCCCTCAACCCAGCTCCCGACTGAGTGCTGTTATCTCTGGGACAATCCAGCGCCTGCTAGGGGAGTCTCCTGAACCAAAATTCATGGACTGAGGGAGAAAGAGGAGCTATCCATCATCACCAGCCCATCCATCACCTGTTGCCCCATGCTGAGCAGGGAATTTGCTTGCCATGAATTTCATCAGAGGTTGTATTTCATAAGGTGAGCCTGGTGATCAGACAGGGTCACCCTGAAACCCCATCTGGAGAGTGAAGCATCATGTGGATTGATGGGTTTTAAAGATATGGAAAGCAGCTTAGGAGAAGCTATCGGAGCAGCTCTGTGGCTACCAGCAGCTATGCATGCCTGCGTGCTAAGTCGCTTAGCTGTGTCTGACTCTTTGCGACCCTGTGGACTGTAGCCCACCAGGCTCCTCTGTCCATGGAATTCTCCAGGCAAGAATACTGGAGGCGGTTGCCATGCCCTCCTCCAGGGGATCTTGCCAACCCAGGGATCAAAACTGCATCTCCTGCAGGCAGGAGAATTGCAGGCAGATTCTCTACTGCTGAGCCACCAGGGAGGACCCGGTGGTCATATTAGTGGACACAAAACATAAGAGTTGCAAGTTGAACGGGGAAGGGAGGGAGCTCGAGGGAGTTTTATAAAAGAACAGAAAATACAGGAACTGAACTCTGGGAAAATGAACAAAATATAAGCCAAGTGGAGGAAAGAGATACCAGAATTCTATGTAAGAGTTAGGGTAAAAGGAAAAGAAAGAAAGCACTGATGGAAATAACCCAGAAGAGATTGATTTTTATATTCACTGAGATGATAGGTTTGCAGGCAAATCTTCCAAGTTCCTATGTCAAGGGTACATGTATCTATTTTCCCAGGAGCCTTTCATTTCAAAGTGTTTGTGTGAATCTTCCCCGCTCAATCCTTTCAAGAAGCTTGATCAATATTATCCCTGTTACACATGTGAGGGAAAGGAAGCAGCTTATTGTAAAGATTAAGCTTCAGAGCACTTCACTAGCACGGACTCCTTCCAGGGAGGGGCTCTGACAATATAATTACACTGTCACATATTTTTGTAAACTTTACAGGAGAAACCCATCAGTTTCAGATGATTGCTGTTTCCTTTCTGACTTCTCTGACTTCTCCATTGTGCGTCAGCTGGTCTTGGATGGAACTGGACCACTTGTGGCAACTGCTTGAGGGAAGCTGACATGAGATTGCACTTAGATGGGGTGTGGTGAAATATGTTTAGAAAGTGAAAGGCTCCCAGGAAACTAGAAACACTACCCTTGACAGAGAGGGGGAAAAACAAAACCCTCTTTCAGTTCGATTGCCTCATCAGCTCTAACTGCTGTCTAGTTCGCATGCTTCTGCGGAAGAATTCAGTTTTGTATATAGGCTCTATGAGGAGGTTTCTTTGGGAATGCGGGAATGTATTCCATCTCCTTTCTCTCTCTTTGTACCTCTGAAGAGTCTCAAGTTGTCCTTTTATTGTCCATTTCATTCATTCTGGAAAGATGTCTAAAAAATGCTTGGTTTTGAGCCTGGAACGTGATAGGAGACAGTCAGTGTCCAGTGGAGGGGGTATCCAGTCTAGTTGCACAGAAAATAGTCTATTTTAGAAAATCTGTTCATTGATTGATAGCTCCACACCACAAACAACACCCCTTAGCCCTTTTTTTTTTTCCCTTTGAGTGAGAGTGTTAGGTAAAAGACGACCAGGACACCAAAAGAGTATCTAACAGGCTTTAATGGCAAAGTGCTTCCCAGCGGGGTTCCGAGACCAGAATGGGGCAGGTCAGCGAAGTCTGCACCCTGAAGGTGTTAGAAGTTTGTTTGTATATGCATGTTGCCAGGGATGGCCAGGTTAATGGATGGGGATTTGGATAGGTTGCCAGGTCCGGCTGATAGGTTTTTCTATGCGGCTGGGGCGGGGTGGCTTTAGCTGGCAAAGTGTGCTGTCATTGGTCCTCTGGGGTCTGGGAGGCTCCTTCCATTAGGGACTTCCCTGCTGGAGCTGGCAGGGGAGGGAAAACATGGCTCATCATGGCCCCCGAGGTCCGACCTTACAGAGAGATTGTGAGGGAAGGCAGGAAAAAGAAAGGAAGAGTAGTATTACAATAGCAAATAGCAGTAAGGAAAAAGTTAAAATAATGCATATAGGATCTTGAAGAAAAACAAGATATATGTTTGTTCTGGATGAACAAACAAGATAAAATCTTTCCTTGAATGCTGTCCCATAGTCTGATGCCCCAGAAACAATAAATGGAAAACATTATTTTGGTTGGTACAGTAATTAACCTACATATTTCTTTTTGTATTTATTTTCAAGTTGAGCAAGTCCTAGGCAAGTGCCTATTAGACAATATTGCTTTTAATATTTCAAGTGATGGTATTCCTCTTGAATGGCAGAATTTAAAAAAATTGCAATGTAATTTATTTTCTGGCTGTCAGAACACACACACACACACACGCACACACACACACACACACATACTCACAGATACCCCAATCCTTACACTTGAAAAAAAAAACAACAACAACAACTCCAAATAGGGAAAACTATGACTGAAAAGGGCCTATTTTTACCTAATCCAAGGTCCAATCTTTTAAGAGCTCTTTCAGCAAAATGATCAAATCTAACCCATCAGTGGTGGCTCAGACAATAAAGAATCTGCCTGCAACGTGGGAGACCTGGGTTTGATCCCTGGACCTGGAAGATCCCCTGGAGGAGGGCATGACAACCCACTTCATTATTCTTGCCTGAAGAACCTCCATGGATAGAGGAACGTGGTCGGTTACAGTCCATGGGATCGCAAAGGGTTGGACATGACTGAATGACTAAGCACAACCCATGAATCATATCTCTATGCTGATATCTTTCTTCTAAGGTCCATCCTGGAAATCTTGTCTCAGTCCTTGAAGGTAACATCTTGGAGGATACTCAGTGTATTTAAATATTATCTTTGTCAACACCCTCCTTTCTCTCTGCACACCTGACTTTCCTCTCATCGTCAATCTCCTAATTAACCACTCTTATCCTGTATCTCTATTTCTTGTCTCCTGTATCTCGCTGTATCCCCAACCTAATTCCCTCTTCCTTCAGTCTCACAGCCCTGTCCTCACCATGTCCTTCTGAGTCTGCTTCTTAAACGCATCTCAGTTCCATTCGTTTGTTTTTGTCTCTACTATCAAGGTACCACTATTCCGGTCCAACACTCATTACCTCCCTTCTCCTGGACAGTGAAATTGGAGTGATAGTCCTGAGGTGCAGTTCTTTTTGTTAGTCCCAGAAGAAGCTGCAAGTTTAAAAAAAAAAATTATTTACTTTTAATTGGAGGATAATTGCTTTACAATATTGTGTTGGTTTTGGCCATACATGAGTATGAATCAGCCTTAGGCATACATATATCCCTTCCCTCTTTGCTGTATGATTCTAGAAACTCAAATTCGATGTTCTAGAGGAGTAGGATGGGGTGGAAGGTGGGAGGAAGGTTCGAAGCTATAAATTTTAAAGTGGCTTCATTGGTTTCCCCTTGAGGAAAGCAAAATTCTTGTAAAAAGACTGATAATAGGTCTAGCCCTGCCAAATCTGGTCTTCCCTTATTTCCCCAACCACATCTTTGGCATTTCCATCCTGTTTGGAAAAACTATGACTGGGAAGATAACTATGATAGCAAGTACCATCTCTCCTGCTTTTCCCTTTGTCTGTGTTTCTGTCCACCGTTGATGCTGCATCCATTTCTTTTGGTACCTAGAATGTGCCCTGCACTTGTCCTTTCTTCTCAAGGCCTTCAGTCAAAGAAGGGTCCAGTTTCTTCTTTCTGGTCCTTTCGGATCCCACACTCCTATTCACTCCGAGCAAAGTCTCCTTAACCCTCCTCTTCTGTTAGTTTACATTGGGTGTTTATTGTGTGTCTGAGGAATCCTCATCTTCCCACTTAACATACCACCCTCTTTTGTGATTGTTTGCGGGCATGTTTGTATTTTGTAAATGAATAAATTTTTAAACTATTTCAAAGAAATGCATCTTAGAATCCCTCATGGACCATATCATAGAGGACTAGAAGATTCACCTGATTTGCAAAAATATGGCACGTAAGTGGTAGAAGGGTCTAATAACTGGTGTCTTCTCTGTAAAAGTTTTCATTTACTAGGCAGATGTTATTGGTAATTGTTATATGTGGTACTTTGAAATAGCTACAACCTATGGGAATATTTCTCCTTGATAAATAATATGCTCAAAATTTAATTTTCTCTTCCTCCTTTTTTATCATGAGAGCTCACCCACAGTAGGAGGAACTGGTTGGCACAGTTGAATATGTTATGGTTCTTATGAAGGGAGTTAAACTTGCCTGGGATTGTTCACAGAAAATTACTGGCTGTGCTGGAAACAACCTTGGTGTTGTTATATGCCTGCATGTATTCTTAAACTGGGACCAGATACAAAGAACTATAAAAATTGGTGGAAGAGTTGCATGCTTCTGGAGGATGAACTATTATTGCTGGTGTTCAGTTGCAAGTCATGTCCAATTCTTTGCCACCCGATCAATTGCAGCATGCCAGGCTTCCCCTGTCCTTCTCTATTTCCCGGAGTTTGCTCAAACTCATGTCCATTGAGTTGGTGATACTATCTAACCTTTGTATCCTCTGCCACACTCTTCTCCTTTTGCCTTTAATCTTTCCCAGTATTGGGGTCTTTTCCAATAGGTTGGCTCTTTGTATCAGGTAGCCAAAGTACTGGAGCTCCCCAAGAAGCAAAAAGTGTAACTGTGGGTTGTAGGTAGGCGTTTAAGAAAGATTTAGAATCACTGACTCTGTTCTCTTCTAAATACTCCTCCGTTCAATCTTCTAACACGTCCACATTTAACAAACTCCCTCACTCTCCATTTTTTGTGAGTGTTGCTCATGAGTCTCTTCTCTTTGAAAACACTTGTGTTTTTCCTTTTTTTTTCTAGAGAAATAGTTTTCATATAAATATGAAAAAAGTTAAAAGAGCTTGAAGTTTAATTCTGTTTTTGTAGATAGAAATTTAGATATTATTCTTTGGAAGCTACTGAACATCGACTCATACATTTCTACCATCAGTATCCATTCACATTGAGAGCTAAAGTGCATTTACATCTATTTATAGTATTATTATGTTCTGCAGTAGGAAATAGCAACCTGCTCCAGCATTCTTTCCTGTAAAATCCCATGGACAGAGGAGCCTGGTGGGCTACAGTCCATGGGATCACATAGAGTCAGATACAATTGAGCGACTGAACACATAGTATTGTTATGTCACTAGAGATCCTGTATTTTATCCCAACTGAATATAGGAGATTGTGAAAAAATGTGCAAGAATGTCTTGGGATTTGCATTATGACTATGATTGACTTGCTGTGACTTTCCATTCTCCTAATGAATATAAAATCACTGCTAAAATGTCCTCATTCAGCAGACCTACAAAAACAAAGAAGGGAAGTAATTTAATTTTAGCTTATATTTAGCTTTGACTCTGTGGTCACCAGTTTTGGATGGCAGCCACAGAAAGCCAAGCAATTCCCACAAAGCCAGG
The DNA here is from genome assembly GCA_006408675.1 of Madoqua kirkii. NCBI lineage: Eukaryota > Metazoa > Chordata > Mammalia > Artiodactyla > Bovidae > Madoqua > Madoqua kirkii. Next base: position 29,893 of record SJYC01118323.1, on the reverse strand, counting down.
CCTATACAAGAATTTCTGGGTAGAGCAAGTGGTTGCAGTTTTCTCCTTAGAAAAGTCCCATGGCATTTCATAATAACTATGATCAAAGAGAGGCACATTCTCTTACTTATGAACATGCACTCTGTAAACATCCTTCGTGTACACTTCCTGTTTGCAGCTGTCTTGGAGTTCCCTATTCTCCCTGACCTCAGGAACTTCCTTATTCTATTGAGCCAACTGACCAAATCTTGTGGTCACTCATACCCAGTCCGCCTCATGCCTGACACTTCCCTCTTTCCTAGCCCTACTGCCAGCGCTAACCCATCTTAGTCACTGGGCCACCAGAGCAGACCCTATGCTAACCCATCTTTTCACAGTTTCTTCTTGATGTCAGAGCAGAGCTGAATTTTATAGCTGTGAAAATGTGTATGCGCTTGCTACAGTCCAAACTGGAACTCTAAATGTGTTTCCCTTAGGAATTCACGTGGTAGCATTCCTCCAAGAAGGGCTGAATAGAGTTTCCCCTAGCCTTGGAACCAAATCATCACAGAATAATGGCTGTGGAAAGTATGTTAAACAATGGACTTGGGGTGGGGTGGATGATGATTTGGAAAAAATTGGAATTGCCTGGGCTTCCAGTGCTATTCATGTTTATGATTTACTCATATTCACTTAGTAACAAATGAATTGTGATTTTAAGTGTTTCATTTTGAAATAATCAAAATAGACGGTTATTGCAGGCATAATTTAGTAATCAGGTCAAAAGCATGAACGACAAATCTGACTAGCCTCTGAGAGTGCGCTTCATCTCATGTTTACAAAGTGTTGCAATGCTAGAAGTTCAGCAAAGGAAAAGTATATAAAATCAAAATGAGTGGGAATAAGTTGGATTTTGACTTTTCTTTTTCACCCCTGAAATTTAATATGTATTTAGAAAACAGATTCCAAAGTATATGGTGTTTTGCTGCTATATTTAAAATGGATAGGATCTACTGTATAGCACATAGAACTCTGCTCAGTGTTATTGGCAGCCTGGATGGGAGGGGAGTTTAGGGGGAGAATGGATACATTTATATGTTTGGCTAAGTCCTTTCACTGTTCATGTGAAATTGTCACAACACTGGTAATTGGCTATACCCCAAGACAAAGTAAAAAGTCACAAAAAGAAGTATATGGAGTTTAATTAGGTTATTTTGGAGAAGGAAATGGCAACCCACTCCAGTATTCTTGTCTGGAAAATACCATGGGCAGCCTATGGGGTCACTAAGTTGGACACGACTAAGCAACTAAACAACAACAAATTAGGTTATTTATACTTTTAAATGTTATTCCTAAAGGCAGTGTTGTCTGGTGAGCCATAAACACTGTGCCCTTTGAGAATCTAGTGAGAAAGAAATGAGTGAGAAGGAAAAGAAGTGCTTGTACTGGCTAAGCTGAATGTACAGGTGGTTGGAATGGTTCTATGGCTGCAGGAACGAGGATGGATTTCGCTAATTAAAATGAAAACTCAGAGTGGAAATTGTGTAAGAAATAAATGTTTAGAGAAAATTGAGAGCTGCTTCTTACATAAGAATTAAGTGGCTAAAAATGACCTATCGCGTAAATGGATATTTTCTCTGATGAAAGAAAAACATAATTTGAAGACTAAAAATAGGGGAACATAGTGGGGCAAATGAGCTAGATATAGGAAGGACTTCTGTTCTGCAGCCAAAATCTTTCTATTGATAATTTTAAATGGTTGATGGGGATTGAGTTTTTCCTAAAGATGAGGTCTCAATGAATGAGTGCCTTCTCTTCTCTTCTACTATTCACCTTTACACTCTATATTTCTCACCTTTCTAAGAGAAGCTGTGCAGAAATTTACTTTCTAAAGTATCAGAGGAATGATAAGTAACAAGAAGATGGGACAAAATGAAAAGAACTAGGGAAAAACCACAAGCTTGAGGAGCTGAAAGTGCATAAAAGAAACTGCATCGTCGTGTAGAGACATTTGTTTATGGGGGAGAGAACAGTACAAGGCACTCCGCTTACAGAAAGGAAATGCAAATCAAAATGTCATGCCAAACCAAACAGCAGGCAGGACCTCTGAACCTTGGATTTACATCCAAAGAACCATATCAGGAGACTCACAAAGAGAAAGATTAGGAACGTTAACCAGAATTCCAGGCCAACACAACTCAATAGAAATCATTAAGCACACGAAAAGCAAATGGTGTGCCAGGAACTCTGCTGGGGGCATGGTGCACAAGGTGCAGTCAGAGACGTGAGCCAGGCTTTGTAGGTGCTTGGGGACTGAAGTGGAAGAGACGAAGGGGGTGAGACTTGGAGAGGCAGGAGCTGGTAAAGGTATGAACAGCTTTCTAATATGATAGAAGAAATGAGTCTTATAGGCTTTACACAAAAACCTTTAAGGAAGGGAAAAATGTTTGTTCAGCAATGTTATAAAGTGTCTCTGATAGGAGATAGGAATCTGAACCAATTATGTTGAGAGTATCAAATTGCATTTGGGACCTTATTGAGGATTTGTCTTAGTTATCTCTGGGTCTTTAGGACCTAGAGCTGAGGTTGAATTAAGGTAAGTTCAGTCTCAGTCTTGTCCAACTCTTTGTGACCCTGTGAACTGCAGCATGCCAGACCTCCCTGTTCATCACCAAATCCTGGAGCTTGCTTTGACTCATGTCCATTGAGTCGGTGATGCCACCCAACCATCTCATCCTCTGTCATCCCCTTCTCCTCCTGCCCTCAATCTTTCCCAGCATCAGGGTCTTTTCCAAGGAGTCAGTTCTTTGCATCAGATGGCCAAAGAATTGGAGTTTCACCTTCAGCCTCAGTCCTTCCAATGAATATTCAAGACTGATTTCCTTTAGGATGAACTGGTTGGATCTCCTTGCAGTTCAAGGGACTCTCAAGAATCTTCACCAACGCCACAGTTCAAAACCATCAATACTTCAGCACTCAGCTTTCTTTATAGTCCAACTCTCACATCCATACATGACTACTAAGTTAGGGCTCAATAAGGTATTGACTATTCTTAATAAAAGCCTTTAAAAGTTTTCATTAGTGACATTTGTTGTTCAGTTGCTCAGTCACCTTCAGTTCAGCTCAGTTCAGTTGCTCAGTCATGTCGGACTCTTTGCAAACCCATAAACTCAAGCATGCCAGGCCTCCCCGTCCATCACCAACTTCCGGAATTTACACACACTCATGCCCATTGAGTCAGTGATGCCATCCAAACATCTCATCCTCTATCATTCCCTTCTCCTCTTGTTCTCAATCTTTCTCAGTATCAGGATCTTTTCAAATGAGTCAGCTCTTCATTTCAGGTGGCCAAAATATTGGAGTTTCAACTTCAACATTAGTTCTTCCAATGAACACCCAAGGCTGATCTCCTTTAGGATGGACTGAATGGATTTCCTTCAGTCCAAGGGACTCAAGAGTCTTCTCCAACACCACAGTTCAAAAGAATCAGTTCGTCAGTGCTCAGCTTTCTCTATAGTCTAACTCTCACATTCATACATGACTACTAGAAAAACAATAGCCTTGATTAGATGGACCTTTGTTGACAAAGTAATGTCTCTTCTTTTTAATATGCTATCTAGGTTGGTCATAACTTTTCTCCCAAGGAGTAAGCGTCTTTTAATTTCATGGCTGCAATTACCATCTGCAGTGATTTTGGAGCACCGCCCCCCCCACCTCAAAGTAAAGTCAGCCACTGTTTCCACTGTTTCCCCATCTATTTGCCATGAAGTGATGGGACTGGATGCCATGATCTTAGTTTTCTGAATGTTGAGCTTTAAGCCAACTTTCTCACTCTCCTCTTTAACTTTCATCAAGAGGCTCCTTAGTTCCTCTTCACTTTCTGTCATAAGAATGGTGTCATCTGCATCTCTGAGGTTATTGATATCTCTCCCAGCAATCTTGATAGCATCTTGTTATCCATCCAGCTCAACATTTCTCATGATGTACTCTGCATATAAGTTAAATAAATAGGGTGACAATATACAGCCTTGACGTACTCCTTTTCCTATTTGGAACCAGTCTGTTGTTCCATGTTCAGTTCCAACTGTTGCTTCCTAACCTGCATACAGATTTCTTAAGAAGCAGGTCAAGTGGTCTGGAATTCCCATCTCTTTCAGAATTTTCCACAGTTTATTGTGATCCACACAGTCAAAGGCTTTGGCATAGTCAATAAAGCAGAAATAGATGTTTTCTGGAACTCTCTTGCTTTTTTTATGATCCAGCAGATATTGGCAATTTGATCTCTGGTTCCTCTGGCTTTTCTAAAACCAGCTTGAACATCTGGATGTTCATGGTTCATGTATTGTTGAAGCCTGGCTTGTAGAATTTTGAGCATTACTTTACTTGCATGTGAGAGGAATGCAATTGTGCAGTCATTTGAGCAGTCTTTGGCATTGCCTTTCTTTGGGAATGGAATGAAAACTGACTTTTTCCAGTCCTGTGGCCACTGCTGAGTTTTCCAAATTTGCTGATATACTGAGTGCAGCACTTTCACAGCATCATCTTTTAGAATTTGAGATAGCTCAACTGGAATCCCATCACCTCCACTAACTTTGTTCATAGTGATACTTCCTAAGGCCCACTTGACTTCACATTCCGAGATGTCTGGCTCTAGGTGAGTGATCACATCATCATAATTATCTGAGTTGTGAAAATCTTTTTTATACAGTTTTTTTTGTGTGTTCTTGCCACCTCTTCTTAATATCTTCTGCTTCTGTTAGGTCCAGACCATTTCTGTCCTTTATCGAACCCATCTTTCCATGAAATGTTCCCTTGATATCTCTAATTTTCTTGAAGAGATCTCTAGTCTTTCCTATTCTACTGTTGTCTTTTATTTCTTTGCACTGATCACTGAGGAAGGCTTTCTTATCTCTCCTTGCTATTCATTGGAACTCTGCATTCAAATGGGTATATCTTTCCTTTTTCCTTTGCTTCTTGCTTTTCTTCTTTTCACAGCTATTTGTAAGGCCTCCTCAGACAGCCATTTTGCTTTTTTGCTTTTTTTTTTCCCCCTTGGGGATGGTCTTGATCCCTCTCTCCTGTACAATGTCATGAACCTCATTCCATAGTTCATCAGGCTCTATCTATCAGATCTAAGCCCTTAAATCTATTTCTCACTTCCACTGTATAATCATAAGGAATTTGATTTAGGTCATACCTGAATGGCCTAGCAGTTTTCCCTACTTTCTTCAATTTAAGTCTGAATTTGGTAATAAGGAGTTCATGATCTGAGCCACAGTCAGCTCCTGGTGCTTTTTTGCATTTCTTATCCATGGGGATGGTCTTGATCCCTGTCTCCTGTACAATGTCACGAACCTCATTCCATAGTTCATCAGGCACTCTATCTATCAGATCTAGGCCCTTAAATCTATTTCTCACTTCCACTGTATAATCATAAGGAATTTGATTTAGGTCATACCTGAATGGCCTAGCAGTTTTCCCTACTTTCTTCAATTTAAGTCTGAATTTGGTAATAAGGAGTTCATGATCTGAGCCACAGTCAGCTCCTGGTCTTGTTTTTGCTGTATAGAGCTTCTCCATTGTTGGCTACATAGAATATAATCAGTCTGACTTTGGTGTTGACCATCTGGTGATGTCCATGTGCAGAGTCTTCTCTTGTGTTGTTGGAAGAGGGTGTTTGCTATGACCAGTGCATTTTCTTGGCAAAACTCTATTAGTCTTTGTCCTGCTTTATTCTGTACTCCAAGGGCAAATTTGCCTGTTACTTCAGGTGTTTCTTGACTTTCTACTTTAGCATTCCAGTCCCCTAAAATGAAAAGGACATATTTTTTAGGTGTTAGTTTAAAAGGTCTTGTAGGTCTTCAGAGCACCGTTCAACTTCAGCTTCTTCAGCATTGCTGGTTGGGGCATAGGCTTGGATTACTGTGGTATTGAATGGTTTGCCTTGGAAATGAACAGAGATCATTCTGCCATTTTTGAGATTGCATCCAAGTACTGCATTTCAGACTCTTTTGTCAACTATCATGGCTACTGCATTTCTTCTCAGGGATTCCTGCTCACAGTAGTAGATATAATGATCATCTGAGTTAAATTCACCTATTCCAGTCCATTTTAGTTCACTGATTCCTCAAATGTTGACATTTACTCTTGCCATCTCCTGTTTTACCACTTCTAATTTGGCTTGATTCATGGACCTAACATTCCAGGTTCCTATGCAATATTGCTCTTTACAGCATCAGACCTTGCTTCCGTCACTAGTCACATCCACAACTGGGTGTTAGTTTTTCTTTGGCTCCATCTCTTCACTCTTTCTGGAGTTATTTCTCCATTGACCTCCAGTAGCACATTGGGCACCTATCAACCTGAGGAGTTCATCTTTCAGTGTCCTATCTTTTTGCCTTTTCATACTGTTCATGGGGTTCTCAAGGCAAGAATACTGAAGTGGTTTGCCATTGCCTTCTCCAGTGGACCACATTTTGTCAGTCACCTGTGGAAAGCAGAAATAGGAATAAATCAGGACAGTTTCTAGCTAAGCTGAAATTATGCAGTATCCAAGTGACAGTTGAGGTGCTGACTTCAACCTGTAGGCTTATGATATTTTTTTCTTTGTCTCATTTCAGATTTTTAAATATTATTGGATTGAGTTCCTTGGGTAAAAGATGTGCCCTTCAGTTTGCCATAGTCACATGCATTCCTTGTTATATGACAATTGTTTCATCCCTGAAGGCATTTGAGTTTGAGGCTTTCTCACTACCTGGGAGCCAAAGAACCACAGTCAGCTGAGTGAGTGGTGTGAGTGAATGAGCTGATATAAAAACTAAAATTTTGTAAGTTCACATGGGATGTTTCCAAATGTGCATCATTGCCTGAGAACTAGGGGCAGGTGATTGCATCCTCTTATTTGCTCAATTAATGTCCCTAGTACCCATTAGTCATTTTTTAAAAAATTTAAGTACAGTTGATTTAAAATATTGTGTTAATTTTTGCTGTACAGGAAAGTGATTCAGTTATAGATCCATATGTTCTTTTTCATATCCTTTTCCATTGTGGTTTATCACAGGATATTGAATCTAGTTCCCTGTGCTATATAACAGCACTTTGTTTATCCAGCATCTGCTAATCCCAGACTCCCAGTCTTTCCCGCCCTACCCCCATTTGCCTTTGAAAAGATAATAGGTCTAGAACCTCCTTCTTAAGAACTCAGCTGTTTAAGGACTCCAGCCAGGTTGGTTATATTTGTAAACACTAGAATTTCCAAACACTTATCAGAGACTGATGATTCAGTTGGTTGACAAAGTTCTCTTGATGCTTACTTACAGGCTTAAGCACTTCCAAACACAACTGTTGAGGCCAGATTCGTCAGCTGCACACTGTGCTGAAACCAGCACTTTCCCCGTCTCCATCAACGTTGGCCAGTTCCTTCACAGACCCAAGGTCCTCAGCCAGAAGGGCCCTTCCTCCAGGTTACTGTCTCCAGGACCACCCTAGTTGATCCAGAGTTTTGGGCCCTTCCTCCAGGTTACTGTCTCCAGGACCATCCTAGTTGATCCAGAGTTTTGGGCCCTTCCTCCAAGTTACTGTCTCCAGGACCACCCTAGTTGATCCAGAGTTTTCTTAACTTCAAGACTCCAGGAGGAGAGTTGGACTATTGAAACCTCTCCCCGAGGCTCTGGATTCTTTGCATAAAAAGACTAATTTCTTTCCAAGTAACAGCCTCACTACCTGCTGTTTCCTTGAACTAGAAAACCTTGCTTGAAGAACAGAAGCTTTGGGACTTCCCTGGTGGTCCAGTGGTTAAAACTTCTGCTTCCAGTGCCTGGGTTGCTGGCTCGATCCCTGGTCAAAATGCTTAGATCCCAAGTGCCTCCCAGCCAAAAAGCTATAACATAAACAACAGAAACAATATTGTAACAAATTCCATAAAGACTTAAAAATGGTCCATGTTATAAAAGTGTTTAAAAAAGGAAAAACAAAGCTTTTTTCCCCCACACTTTGGAGCCCTTCACCCTCCCCATGTGGGTCAATTTCCCCTTGTTATTTAACAAAGGCAGACTCCTCAAATGCATTCTAAAACAGGGATTTGCTTCTGGGTGACTTTCTCCAATTAAACTACATCAACCATCCTGTTTGCTCTCTGCTAAGTCTCCCTGACAGCATTCGCATTTTTCATATGAAACTTTGCATTGACTCAAAAACTCGAGTATATTAAAAAAATTGTATGAAAAGATGATCAGTTCTAGTAACCCAGGCAAGTTCTGTAAAACACCTAAATTATAAATGATGTAAGAGAGGCTGTGGAAGCTCAGTTCTTACAAGGCTCTCTTCTACCAAATGTAATAATTCAGTCAATTGCCAGAACTTTGTAAATGCTGAGCTGCTTTCCAACAGAACCTCATTTATACTCCTTCCTATTTTACCTGTGATAGTTGTTCAGTTGTGTTTGACTCTTTGCGACCCTCAGGCTCGCAAATGTAGCCCCCAGGCTCCTCTGTCCATGAGATTTCCTGGCAAGAACACTTGAGTGAGTAGCCATTCCCTTCTCCAGGGGATCTTCCTGACCAAGGGTTTGAAACTGAGTCTCCTGCATTGCATGCGGATTCTTCACCATCAGAGCCGCCAGGGAAACCCAAGACAGTGCAGTTATAATCAAACTCATTTTACAAATAGGAGGCACTGAATGAGGGTGGTCAAATCCATTTTATTCATGGGAACATGAGTCACCTGCCCAAGGTCACACTCCCAGCTACCAGCAAGAGCATCCAAACCTAGACTGTGTGCTTCCAGGATGTTGTTGTTCAGTTGCTAAATCATCTCCAGCTCTTTGCGACCCCATGGACTGTAGCCTGCCAGGCTCCTCTGTCCACACGGTTTTCCAGGCAAGAATACTGGAGTGGGTTGTCAGGACCTCCCCTCTAGCCTATGCTCTGTGGGGAGATGCTCAGTCTTGAAGGATGAATGCAAAGTGATAAATAGGGATGGGACAGAATCTTGGTGTGGCATCAAACCCTCCAAACCTCACACCCCTTGGGGAACAAGCTGTCCACAAGTGCTACTTGGGAAGCCAAGCGCTGATTTGCATAAGCTTAATAGAAGTTTCTTTTTAAAAATTTTAAATTATTACTTAAAATAGTAATGAATCTTCTTAGTTAAAAATACCTATAAAAACCTACTCTGAGCAGTATTGTTCCCATCCATAATTACTTTCCCTAGCTGGCACCCTGTTTCCAGTAGGGTAACCACATTTTAAAAATTAATACTGAAATTTTTATTATGTTTTATGGGCAGAGGGGGAAGAAACTGAGGAGGGAGAGAGGAAGACAGACACACGGAAATTAGGTTTATTAAGTACAAATGTTATTTTCTGCCCTTTTAATATAAGTGGCAGGTAGCATATTATATAAACTATTTGACATCTTTTTCATATTAATATATTTTTCAGATAATTATATAATAGTACATAAATAACTTCCTCATTTGTTTTCTAGTTACAAAATATTTTATTGGGTTGTTTCCAATTCTTTGCTATTACAAGAAATGCTTCAGTGAGAACCTGTGTATGTACACCATTTTACATACATATAGGTATTTCTGTAGAATAAAATGTTAAAATTGGAATTGCTAATTGCAAGAATATAATAGGAATTTGTTATTCTTGTAGATGTTGTCCAATATTCCATTAGGAGTTGTGACAAGTTATAGTGCCCCCAGCAATTCATGAGAGTGCCCATTTTCCTACAATTTAATTAATACAGTATATTATCAAACTTCTGGCTTCTTTTTCATCTGACCAGTAAAAATGACAGGTAGTTCTGATCTGTATTCTTTATGTTACAAGGGAGTTACACACCTTTTCAAGATATTTGAGACACATTTATAATTTCTTTTTGGTGAATTGTCTATCCATACCCTTTATCTGGAGCTTCACCCATGACTTATTGGTAAAGAATCCGCCTGAAATGCAGGAGACGCAGGTTTGATCCTGGGGTTGGGAGATCCCTTGCAGGAAGGCATGGCAACCCACTCCAGTATTCTTGCCTGGAGAATCCCCATGAACATAAGGGTTACAGTTCATGGGGTTGCAAAGAGTCAGACAGGACTGACACGCTACTTAGCATAAACATATGCACACCTTATCCACTTTTATTGTTTCTTTTCTTATCTGTTGAAATGTACTTTATATTTTACAAATGTCAGGCCTTTGTCTACAGTAAATTTCAAGTACTTTATTAATTTGTCATTGTCTTTTGATTTTGCTTATTAACATTTTTGGTTTTGATTATCTGATTTGTTTTGTTTTGTCACACATAAGCTTTGATGATATAGTTGGTTATATAGAAATTATCAGTCTTCTTTTAAGACTTTGGCATGTTGGGAGTCATAGAAATATCTTTTATTGTTTTCTTCTAGTACACTCATAGCCTTCATTTTATAAAAAAAAATTATTAAGACTTTTTCTAGTGCACATTGTGAGATTTGAGTTCTATTTTTTTCCCCAAATGGCTTCCCAGTTTTCCCACAGCATAAATTAAATTGCTTATCTTTTCCATATTGATCTGAATTGTCATCTTTAATCCTCCTATGTATTTTGACATATTTTTAGACATTCCATTCCGTGACTTGGTCTATTTATTCATGAGTCAGACAATACTACTGTAACTGTTAAGGCTTTATAATATATTTCAGCTTCCAAGGTGGCCTTAGTGGTAAAGAACCCACCTGCCAGTGCAGGGGACATAAGAGACACAGGTTTGATCCCTGGGTAGGGAAGATCCCCTGGGGGAGCGCCTGGCAACCCACTCCAGTATTCTCACCTAGAGAATCCCATGGACAGAGGAGTCTGGCAGGCTCCACTGCAACAGTCATTGGGTTGCATTGTAGGCAGACACTTTAACCTCTGAGCCACCAGGGAAGCCCATGATGATGAAAGTAAAAGAGGAGAGTGAAAAAGATGGCTTAAAGCTCAACATTCAGAAAACTAAGATCATGGCATCCAGTCCCATCACTTCATTACAAATAGATGAGGAAACAGTGGAAACAGTGTCAGATTTTATTTTGGGGGGCTCCCAAATCACTGCAGATGGTGATTGCAGCCATGAAATTAAAAGATGCTTACTCCTTGGAATGAAAGTTATGACCAACCTAGACAGCATATTCAAAGGCAGAGACATTACTTTGTCAACAAAAGTCCATCTAGTCAAGGCTATGGTTTTTCTAGTGGTCATGTATGAATGTGAGAGTTGGACTATAAAGAAAACTGAGCACAGAAGAATTGATGCTTTTGAACTGTGGTGTTGGAGAAGACTCTTGAGAGTCCCTTGGACTGCAAGGAGATCCAGTCAGTCCATCCTAAAGGAAATCAGTCCTGGATATTCATTGGAAGGACTGAAGCAGAAGCTCCAATACTTTGGCCACCTGAAGTGAAGAACTGACTCATCGGAAAGAACCCTGATGCGGGAAAGATTGAAGGCAGGAGGAGAAGGAGATAACAGAGGATGAGATGGTCGGATGACATCACCGGCTCAATGGACATGAGTTTGAGTGAACTCCGGAAGTTGGTGATGGACAGGGAGGCCTGGCATGCTGCAATTCATGGGGTCACAAAGAGTCAGACATGACTGAGCGACTGAACTCAACTGATGCTGTGAAAGAGCTGTACTCAATATGCCAGGAAATTTGGAAAGCTCAATAGTGGCCACAGAATTAGAAAAGGTCTGTTTTCATTCCAATCCCAAAGATGGGCAATGCCAAAGAAAGTTCAGACTACTGCACAACTGCACTCATTTCTCATGCTAGCAAGGTAATGTTCAAAATCCTTCAAGCTAGGCTTCAACTCTTTGTGAACCAAGAACTTTCAGATGTACAAGCTGAATTTAAAAAAGGCAGAGGAACTGGAGATCAAATTGCTAGCACCCATTAGATCATAGAAAAAGCATGAGAATTCCAGAAAGAAACACCTACTTTTCCTTCATTGACTACAATAAAGCTTTTGAGCATGTGGATTACAAAAAAAAATGTGGAAAATTCTTAGAGATACCATACCATCTTATTTGCCTCCTGAGAAACCTGTATGCAGGTCAAAAAGCAACAGTTAGAACTGGGCATAGAACAACAGACTGGTTCCAAATTGGGAAAGGAGTACTGTATATATTTTCACGTTGCTTATTTAACTTATATGCAGAGAATCTCAGGCAAAATGCTGGAGTAGATGAAGCACAAGCTGAAATCAAGATTGCCAGCGATATATCTATAACCTCAGATATGCACATAATACCACCCTTATGGTAGAAAGTGAAAAGGAACTAAAGAATCTTTTGATTAAAGCAAAAGAGGAGAGTGAAAAAGCTGGCTTAAAATTCAACATTCAAAAACGATAATCATGGATTCTGGTCCCATTGCTTCATGGCAAATAAATGGGGAAACAAGTGAAAAAGTGACAGATTTTATTTTTTTGGGCTGCAAAATCACTGCAGACAGTGACTGCAGCCCTGAAATTAAAAGATACTTGGTCCTTGTAAGAAAAGCTATGACAAACCTAGCCAGAGTATGCAGAGACATTACTTTGACAACAAAGGTCTCTATTGCCAAAGCTATAATTTTTCCAGTAGTCATGTATGGATGTGAGAGATGGACCATAAAGAAGGCTGAAGGCTGAAGAATTAATGCTTTTGAACTGTGGTGTTGGAGAAGGCTACTGAGAGTCCCTTGGACTGCAAGGAGATCAAACCAGTCAATCCTAAAGGAAATCAACCCTGAATATTCATTGGAAGGACTGATGTTGAAGCTGAAGCTCCAATCCTTTGGCCACCTGATATGAAGAACTGACTCACTGGAAAAGACCCTGATGCTGGCAAAGAATGAAGGCAGGAGGAGAAGGGAACAACAGTGGATGAGATGGTTGGATGGATCACCGACTCAGTGGACATAAGTCTGAGGAAAGGCTGGGAGGTGGTGAAGGACAGGGAAACCTGGAGTGCTGTAGTCCATGGGGTTGCAAAGAGTTGGACATGACTGAGCAACTGAACGACAAAAATAATATATTTCAACATGAATCAGTGCTCCTGTATTGCTCTTCATTGTTAGTTTTCCTTTTGTTTTTGCCTAGTTAATATTTTTAAATGAACTACAGTGTTATCTAGGCTTCCCAGGTGGCTCAGTGGTAAAGAATCTGCCTTCCAATGCAGGAGCTGCAGGAGACATGGGTTTGATCCCTGGGTTAGAGAGATCCCCTGGAGAAGGAAATGGCAACCCACTCCAATATTCTTACAGGGAAAATCCCACGGACAAAAGAGCCTGTCAGGCTACAGTCCATGGGTTGACAAAGAATGGGATACTGAGTGACTGAGCACAGCACAGTGTTATCTAGTTGTTTTTTTTTTTTAAGTCATTATTTATTGTATTACAAGGGCTAAAAAGCATATGGGTAATTGGCATTTCTATGATGTTGATTTTTTTTTTTTCAGATTAAATAGAAGCATGCCTTTCCTTTTGATCAATTTTTCTTTTGTGTCCTTCAGAGGGTTTTAAAATTTCCTACCTTTAGTTTTTGTTCATTTCTTGTTAAGATAATTCCTAAGTATTTTATATATTTTTTCTATTGTAAATGAGACCATCCCTTAAAGCCTATTGACACATGTAAGGAAACAAGTCAAAAGTCAGAGGCTTAATTCTCCTTGTTGAAATGTAAGGAAGAGATTTCCCTCCCTTTCTTTTTTCTTAGAGCACTTACTTTAGGAATTCTAAGTGGAAGTGGATGTACTTTCTCTTCTTGAAATAATAAATGTATTTGTGTCACTAGATAAACATTTTGTCAACTTTCTGACCCAGGAATGCATTTATCAGGAACTTGGGAACCATCTTTTTTCCATGTAAACATCCAAGGAAGATAGCTTCCTATCTCCAAGTTTCAGCAGGTGTATAGGAACCCAACTCTAGCTGACCTTGCTCCAAGCTTCTAACACAAAGATATGGGAAGTTTTTCTTTTGCATAAACCCAAGACTCTAACATAGATGGGTATCTCAATAACCAGGTAAATGTAGGATGAATTGTATGAAATAGTGCCTAAGGATTAGTTATTAGTTATTGTTTATCTTGAGAACCTATAGGAAATGGGTCCTATCTGCTTGGCTATGTGGGTGAGAGGTGAGATTTCTCTCTGTTGGTTTTTTTTTGCTATTTATTTATTTATTTTTAATTAAATTTTAAAATTTTACTTTATAATACTGTATTGGTCTTGCCATTTATTTTTATATATTTATTTATTTGGCTGTGCTAGCCTTAGTTGTAGCAGGTGGGACTTTAGTTGCGACATGTGGGATTTAGCTCCCCAAATAGGGATCAAATCCAGGCCCTCTGCATTGGGAGTGTGAGTCTTAGCACTGGACTACCAGGGAAGTCCCCATCTCTCTGATTTTTAAAAGCTCTTTTTGGATTGCCTGTGTTGGACATCACATTCTTTAAAAAAATTTTTTTTAACGCGAGTATAGTTGATTTACATTATCATGTAAGTTTCAGGTGCACAGTACAGAGATTCAGTTATATAGCTATTCATATACATATAGTTATTCAGTTATATATACATATATGCTTTTAAAAATTCCTTTCCCTTATATGTTATTATAAAATATTGAATATAGTTCCTAGTGCTATACAGTAGGTCCATGTTGGTAATCTAGTTTATACATAGTAGTATGTTATGTTAATTCCAACCTCCTAAATTATCCCTCTCCCTACTCCCCTTCAGAGAAGGCGATGGCACCCCACTCCAGTACTCTTGCCTGGAAAATCCCATGGATGGGGGTGCCTGGAAGGCTGCAGCCCATGGGGCTGTGAAGAGCTGGACATGACTGGAGTGACTTAGCAGCAGCAACAGCAGCAGCCACTCCCCTTTCTCCTTTGGTAACCACAAGTTTGTTTGTTTATGTCTTTGAGTCTCTTTGTTTTGGAAATAAGTTAACATGTGTCCTTTTTGCTTTTAGTTTCCACATATAAAGATATCATTTGGTATTTATTTTTCTCTTTCTGATTAACTTCTACGTTTATCCATCTTGGTGCAAATGACAGTATTTTTTTTTTTTTTAATGACATCACATTCTGATGTAATATATATTCAAGGATAAAAGTGTTTTCTTTAGCTACTTCCTTTATGGAGATGATTTCTGGATTGGGAAAAGATTTTGTTTTTCATTATATTTTCCCACACTCACTCTTTTCTCCTCCTTCTACATACTTGGGCATGTTGGCAGAAGTTGCAGCTGCCATCTTGGACCATGCAGGTGACCTTGCAAATGAAAATCATCCTAGGGTGCTAAGGGTGGTTGAGGAACCTTGGTCCATTAACTACTGAACCAATGTACCAGCCCAAACTACCTATCTTTAGGCTTCTTTTATGTAAAGAGAAATAAAATTCTCTTATGTCAGTCACTGTTTGGTTTTCCCGTTAAACCAGGCTGAAACTTATTCTGATACACAGCCAAATAAATAAATAAATAAATAAACTTCAAATAAAATATAGCCAAATCAGCTTTCTTATTTAAGCATCCTCTAACATTCACCTGGCTTTTGCTTACATGTATGTAAGTCAACTGACTTCTAAGTTATTAAGACATACATTTTATAATTTGTTTATTTTTGGTCTTTTACCATGAAGCCATTTACTCAAATGTTCTCTCAATGCATCTCTGGCTTTACAAAATGACTAAGATGAAGTTTCTTTGAAATTGATCTATTTTTAATTGGAGGATGATTGCTTTACAATATTGTATTGGTTTCTGCCATACATTAATATGAATCATACTTAGGTATACATATGTCCCCCTCCATCCTGAACCTCTTTCCCACCTCCCACCCCATCCCATCCCTCTGGGTTGTCACAGAGCTCCAGTGTGAGCTCCCTGTGTCATACAGCAAATTCCCACTGGCTATCTATTTTACATATGGTAATACACCTTTCCATGATATTCTCTGTTTGTCTCCCTCCCCTCCTTTCCCTACTGTATCTGTAAGTCTGTTCTCTATGTCTGCGTCTCCATTGCTGCCCTGCAAATAGGTTCATCAGTACTATAAAATGAACTTTTGATTATACACGTATTTCTCTTTTTCAGGCAAAAATATTGAACTTCAGTCAAGGTTTAAGCATCAGTCCTCCATTCGTGTATATGTTGGAATGGCCTAAAATGTTCTTAAGGGAAATCTTGACCCTCTTATCAACTCACAGAAGTAGCTAGATCTTCTACTTTTAAAGGGGTTGGAAACACTCTTCAG
Organism: Madoqua kirkii; assembly: GCA_006408675.1. Lineage (NCBI taxonomy): Eukaryota > Metazoa > Chordata > Mammalia > Artiodactyla > Bovidae > Madoqua > Madoqua kirkii. The sequence continues at coordinate 13,674 of SJYC01118323.1, read as the reverse complement.
CTTATGTTAAAAGATGTTAATTCAGTGGTTACATTGTTGATGATTAAAACGCATCATTCTGTCCTAAACCAGCACCTGAGAATGTCTCCAGGCACTTGTCAAGAAGTATAACATGAAATTCCCAGCCACTCAGTATGATGCAAAAGTCTGCTGAGGAGAGAGATTTTTGGAGGACAACTTTAAAAATATGGAGTCCTCCTTTCCTCAGATGAGCTGAAATCCACACCTAAGTTAAATGGGTTATGGCAGGGTTGCTTATCTAGATTTCATTGGTTTTTGGTCCTTGTACCACGGCTTATACTCAGCTATATTTTGTGATTGTGGTTTCTGCCTATTTTTAAACATATTATAAATATCAGCACTGTGAGCTTATATTGACTGCTGGAAGGCTACTGTTGGGTCTGCTATTCATTACTTGGCATGATGTTTTTCTTTATGATGCCACATGCAATGGCTTTCTCTGGTTTAATTCTCAAACCTGTGTGCTCATTGAGTGAGTGACTAGTTAATTTGTATTGAACAACTGGTTTATTCTTATGGACCTTGCATTTTTGTGTGGCTTATAATTTGTCAGGTCCAATGACATCTTTTTCTGAAATGAGGGACATCAAAATAAATACTTGGCCTAATGAATCTTCCTCTTTAACACTATCACGTATTTTTCATGATAGCTATTCTCTAATGACTTTTTTCCTCACTGGTTCATTTCTTTGGCCTTGACTCTTTGGGGTAAGGGTGAAGAAGGAAAATTGGTTCATCCTGTTTTTCTTAGCAGGATATATGTATGTTATTTTTAGCGTGGAGAAGTTTCATTGAGTTTCTAGAATAAAAAGAGCTTCAAAATTGATAGTCTTTTAAAATGTTTATCTTAAGAAAAATTAGAATTTTTTCAGGCTAATAATTTAGTCATTTTTTAAAACCTGTTTAGAATTCTTATTTTACATCACTTATTTTCATAATTGATAACGCAGGTCTAAATTCAAAAGAGTGTCACTGGTGGCTCAGATGGTAAAGAATCTGTCTGCGATGTGGGAGACCTGGGTTTGATCCCTCGGTTGGGAAGATCCCCTGAAAAAGGGAACAGCTGCCCATTCTAGTATTCTGGCCTGGAGAACAGTCCATGAAGAGGTGGATATGACTAAGTGACTTTCACGCTTTCACTTTAAACTCAAAAGGAATGAAAGGTTATGAAATGAAATTCTTTTCCATCTCATGTCTTTAAGTTTCTTTCCATATAGTTGCCAATGTTATTTCTTTTGTTCCCATATTTTTTGTATAGATAAATATATAGAAATTCCTTAAAACATTTTAATCATAATATACTGATCACAGTGTGCTACCACATTTGTCAAAACCCGTGTGTATCATAGAGCTTTCTCCATATCAGTACATAAAGCATTTCTCCCATTCTTTGCTCTGATTAACAAGTATGCTGAGCGTTGAAGAACTGATGCTTTTGAACTGTGGTGTTGGGGAAGACTCTTAAGAGTCCCTTGGACTGCAAGGAGATCCAACCAGTCCATTCTAAAGGAGATCAGCCCTGGGATTTCTTTGGAAGGAATGATGCTAAAGCTGAAACTCTAGTACTTTGGCCACCTCATGCGAAGAGTTGACTCATTGGAAAAGACTCTGATGCTGGGAGGGATTGGGGGCAGGAGGAGAAGGGGACAACAAAGGATGAGATGGCTGGATGGCATCACTGACTCGATGAAGGTGAGTCTGAGTGAACTCCAGGAGATGGTGATGGACAGGGAGGCCTGGCGTGCTGCGATTCATGGGGTCGCAAAGAATCAGACACGACTGAGTGACTGAACTGAACTGAACTCATGGCTATACTTTAGTTAGCCAGTTCCCTATTTATGGTCATTTTGGTTGTTTCTAATGCTTTTTAAAAAAATATTAATAAAGCAACATTTTATTGGACAATTGTACAGAGCCAATTTGCCTATTTGCGTATACCTGTAAGATAAAGCCCTTGAAATAGAATTTTGACTCCATTTTGCATGCACTTTAGGTTTTGATAGGGCTTCCCTGGTGGCTCAGATGGTAAAGAATCTGCCTGCAATGTGGGAGACCTGGGTTTGATCCCTGGAGAAGGGAATAGCAACTAACTCCAGTATTCTTGTCTGAAGAATCCCCATGGACAGAGGAGCCTGGCAGGCTATAGTCCATGGGATCACAGAGAGTTGGACACAACTGTACACTAAAGTTTTGACAGGCATTGCCAATATGCTGTTCATAGAAATAGTAGTAATTTACATTCCTTCAGCTATTTTAGTATTGCTCCAGAGGCCCTCAAAGCAGCAAATTACTTTATATCGTTCAAGTGTTATTCAAAATTAACCATAGATGCTTTTTGCCCATAAGAACTAACATTCAAAAGAGAGAATTTTTAAACTATATATATATATATATATATATATATAGACTATTTGCCTTTTTATAATTTGCCCACAGTTCTTTGTCTAGGCTTAGGAAAGTCTGAAAGAGTGAGTGTAATGAAATAGATAGAAACAGCTAGTTAAGTGGTTAACAAATAATAGTCCTCCCTTGCCTCAGAACCCATCATGTTGTCACAGATGTCTCTCATCTCTGGATTTAAAGAGGCCCACGGCTACCCATTAGTCCATCCACAGCACCACACAGGAGATGGGAGTGGGGACGGATGAGCCGGAAGCCTGGTGTCTAAAAGTGGAAGCTTAAACATAGCCTTGCCCAGGATACTTTCCAAACTACAAATTACTCTTGACTTAAAAAAACCAAGTCCTCACTTGCCAGGAAGGAATCTGATGTGAAAGAATAAAAATGGTGACTTACAAATCCTGTGCCCTGGCCGCAAGAGCCACGAAGAAATATCTAGTCTCCCCAGCAGTGGGTCTAGGAACGTAGCTCTGTCTCCAAATGACTTCAGCTCATTTCTGCTCATCCCATTTTTTCCTATGAAATAGGACAAGCATGCTTTCTCTTTGTTGAAACAGTGTCTCAAGGAGCTTAAGCGCTTTGCCGGTCATCCCAGGTGGAGATGTGGCTGAGATGGAGAAGAACTTGAGAAGCTGGTTCCACTTGCCTCTGTTACAGGCCTCGGGACACTCATCAGAAGCCAGAACTCTGCCTTGCTATCAGAACCTTCCCTCCAAAAGCTGATCCCACTCTAGCATTTTGTTTTGCTTTCTCAGATTAATCATTTTCATAGATTCTACACTCTAATGGAACAGAATTAGATGCTCATCTCAAAATAAACTCTAAACTTCCCAGGTGGCTCAGTGGTAAAGAATTCTCCCGCCAGTGCAGGAGAGGCAAGAGATGTGGGTTCAGTCCTTAGGTTGGGAAGATCCCCTGAAGAGGAAGTGGCAACCCACTCCAGTATTCTTGTCTGGAGAATTCCATGAGCAGAGGAGCCTGGTGGGCTACAGTCCATGGGGTCGAAGAGTCAGTCACAACTGAGAGACTGAGCACACAGGCATGCTTGAAATGCACTCTGTTCTTTTTCATCTCTTTTCACTTCATGTGCCTGGAAGGTTCTCTCTCCCACTTACTACATATCAGCTACGCTGTGCATTCATTAAATTTTCCCTAATCTCGCCCCAACATACTATGTAATTTCTGCCTTGGCCAAGCACATGTTGCACTTTCTTGAATTTCTCATCCAGCATTCTGAGCAGAGCTATTTATAAATAGCTCTTTATGAATTTGCCTCTTGTCTTCTGCATTAGATTATATGCTCTTTCATGACACAAACCGTTATCTTTATATCCAGTGTAGTGCCTGAGTCATCTGAGGGGCTTACACATCCACAAATATATTTAGCATAAGCACAAAAGCAATTATGATTAAAGTAGATGAATGAATAAAATAGTGTAACTTTCCTTTAAGTGGAATGGTGGAGAACATGTTTCATATCGATGCTGTGTATTTGTACCCGAAAAGATATTATTTCTTCCATTTCTAATGGCTCAGTGGTTCCTAATGCTATCAGGATCACCTAGATGGATTTCTTAAACTCAAGTTCCTGTCCCTTACTCCCAAATTTGACTCAATGTGTCTGAGACTGTGTATTTCTAACACATTCCCAGGTGATGCTGATGCCCCAGTTTCAGGCACTAGATTTTTAGATCCATTGTAATAAGCTATAGTAATTGTGTGAGTGTAGTCACAGGGTCGGTCAGTCAGTTCAGTTGCTCAGTCATGTCTGAGTCTTTGTGACCCCCATGGACTGCAGCACACCAGGCTTCCCTGTGTATCACCAACTCCCAGAGCTTGCTCAAACTCATGTCACTTGAGTCGGTGATGCCATCCAACCACCTCATCCTCTGTCATTCCCTTCTCCTCCTGCCTTCAATTTTTCCCAGCATCAGGGTCTTTCCCAATGAGTCAATTCTTTGCATCAAGTGGCCAAAGTGTTGGAATTTCAGCATCAGTCCTTCCAACGAATATTCAGGATTGATTTCCATTAGGATTGACTGGTTGGATCTCCTTGCAGTCCAAGGGACTCTCAAGAGTCTCCTCCAACAACATAATTCAAAAGCATCAATCACAGGCTAGCAACATAATTAAGCCTCTGATACTTTTGTCCAGTGAGCCCTGATCTGTTTACCCAAGAGGATGGTGTGGAGAGATGCAGAAACAGTTTGGACTGTGCCAGTGTGTCAGTGGGCTGTGACTGATGAGAAGACCAACCTTCCTGACAGGCATTGTTTGGGAATTACTGCTCCCTTGAACCTGTGAAGGAATCTAAACAAATCTTTTTACTCTAGTGCTTAACTCACAGAGGAAGGACAGAGCATCTGAAGGCCAGTGACTGTTTAGACATCAGTAAAAATTTGTTGTGATGCAGCGTGGGTGGCCGTATACCACACGAGGGTCATGTGCTGTGCTGACAGGGAACCTGTGTGGTCGTGTTATGGAGTCCAGCCTTGTACTGCTTGCCACATGCCAGGCCAATAAATTTGAGAGAAGAAATATTGGTATTGGAGAAGAGAAGACAGACTTTTTCAAAAAGCCAGCAGATGGGAGAATATGTCAGACTAGTATCCCAAAGAACCATCTGACCCAAGTTAGAATTCAGGCTTCTTTTATACTAAAAGGTGGGGAAGAGAGTGTATGGCTAGTTGTTGCAGACTTCCTGGCCCTGGAATCCTTTGTTATTGCAGCTGTTTGTGAAGGTCTGGTCACGGTGTTCCTATAAAACTCTTATTTTCTGTTCTGCGCCTTTTTATTATACCTTAAAGGTCAAGCCTGGGAGCAGAGCCTTGAGAATGGGCTATCATGTTTATTTTAGGCTATTGGGAGTCAAGTTTATTCTTCTATAGTACAGTCCTAGTACCATTTGAAAAGGATGGGGTCACAAGAATATAATTTGTGGCATCCAGTGCAAAATAAAAATGAGGGATCCTTTGATAAAAAGTTACGTAGAATTTCAAGGTGGCAACAACAGAGCAGAGAGCAAATATGGGACTCTTCTGAGTGGCCAGGTCCATGTCCATGACATCTAGCCTTGGCTATGCAAAGATTCTAGCCATTTTAGGAAGAGAAAACAAATGCCAGGGAAAGACTGAGTGAGGTGTTGTGGGGGAGCTGATGATGCAGGTATAGATGGTGGAGCAGAAGATTGGTGTTAGAGCTGATTTTCTGGACCCTTTTTTCTCTCCATGTTGTTATGGCATGGCTTTTTTATCTCCTTGTAACAGGTTGGCTTGTCCTTCAGTGTATATGGACAATGACGGCCTAAGAAAGAATGTTAAGAACACCACGATGAGTCTCACCTGCAGCGGAGCAGTGAATAGCTCTGAGAAAGAAGCGCCCTGCTGATTGAATGCAAAAGCCCTCCACCAAGAAAGAGAGCTCCCAGAGATTAGAGTGGATGCTGTTTGTCTCCTTTACTAGTCTTTTTCCTTTTACTTATTTTTTTAAAACTACATTTGTTTGAGGAAATTACATTTATTTAAAATAAAAGGAAGGAATCTCTATATTTTCCACTAAACGGTAAACTCCCCGGGAGCCAGTATCTGTCCCATCCATCTTGGTGTCCTTGTTCCCAGCACAGCACAATTGTGTTGAAAAATGGAACCAAATTGTTTTTGGCATTGATTCTGGAGCTTCAGATTCTCTTCTAGCATGATGTTATTGTTTAAATATTAAAAAAAGAAAATATCTACTTTTGGCAAACATTTGGTTTATGAGCTAAGGTTTTTACCAAGCTTTATTATGGAATTTTTTTCTTGTTATGATAAAACCCTTTCCTGGATTATGTATCCAGAAATTTTTAAAGGCCTTTGAGGAGATGTGGTTAGATACAAAGGGGCTTCTCTGGTGGCTCAGATAGTAAAGAATCTGTCTGCAATGCAGGAATTGCTGGTTTGAAACCTAGGTCGGGAAGATCCCCTGGAGAAGGAAATGGCAACCCACTCCAGTATTCTTGCCTGGAGAATCTCATGGACAGAGGAGCCTGGCGGGCTATAGTCCATGGGGTTGCAAGAGGCAGACACCACTGAGTGACTCACATGCACACAGCTGTGTGATATGAAGTAGCTGGTTAACAAATGTGGGCCTTATTTTCCTTATGCATTAATTTATTAATTTGTCACTGGATTGAGCAATTAATTAGTTAATACCCATTTTTTGAATCAGATATTGCTAAGCACAGAGGATTCTTTTTTTAAAAAGTATTTTCTTTTTACTGACTTAACATTGGTTTATAGCATTATATAAATTACATGAGCAGTACATGTTCCCTGCCAAAAGTTTAGTTTGCATCCATCATCCTGAAGCTGACCTCCTTTACTTATCACCTTTCCCCCACCTTTCCCCTCTGGTAACCACTGCTCAGTTCTTTGTATCAATAAGTTTGTTTTTGGTTTCTCTGGTTTGTTCATTTATTTATTATGATTATATTTTATGCATCAGTGAAATCATATAGTGTTTGTCTTTCTCCATCTGACTTATTTCATTTAACATAACACACTTAAGGTCCATCCGGGTTGTCCCAAATGACAAGTTGCATTCTTTTTAATGGCTGAATGATATTTTATTGTATTTATATGCCCCATCTTTATTCATTCATCCATTAATGGGCACTTATGTTGTTTCCATATCTTGGCTATTATAAATAATGCTTTGATGAATGTAGGGGTGCATATGTTGTTTTCAAATTAGTGTTTTTGTTTTCTTTGGATGAATACCTAGAAGTGAAATAGACGGATCATATTCTATTTTAAGTTTTTGAGGAACCTCCGTGCTATTTTCCATAATGACAGGACCAGTTTGCATTCCTACCAAAGTGCACAACACTTGTTGTTTCTTGCCATTTTGATGATGGCTATTCTAACATGTATGAGTTGATGTTGCATTGTGGTTTTGACTTGTGTTTCCCTAATAATTAGTGATGTTGATCATCTTTGCATGCAAGCACAGAGGATATTAACACACAGACATTGTACTAGTTCATCCCTTTTTATCAACTGGTGCTCATAGACATGTAAAGAAATAATGATGTGGTTGTGACATGTGCTAAATGGTAGCAACAGAAAGAAGGATTCTGAGAATACAGAAAAAGAGTCCCTCTCTCTACCTGGGGAGTTAAGACAGATTTCACACAGGGAGGTGAACCTGAGGACTGTCTCCAGAAGTGGTAGATAAGCTTCTCAGAATGGCCTCAATTTTTTCCTTCTAAGTTTGTCAAGCAGAGTGAAAGAGTCTCTATAGGTCTTTCCAGGGCTACCATATTAAGATACAGTAGTCCTACCTTATCTGTGGGAGACACACTCCAAGACCACCGGTGGATGCCTGAAATTATGGATGGTACAGAACTCTGCTTGTACTATGATTTTTATTACGTATGTGTGCATGTGCCCAGTCACTCAGTCGTGTCTGACTCTCTGCAGCTCCATGAATTGTAGCCCACCAGGCTTTTCTGCTCATGGAATTTTCCAGGCAAGAATAGTGCAGTGGGTTGCCATATCCTACTCCAGGGGATTTTCCCCATCCAGGGATCAAATTCTCATCTCTTGCATCTCCTGCATTAGCAGGCAGATTCTTTATCACTAATGCCACCTGGGAAACCTATGTTTTTTCCTAAATAACAGTACATACCTATGATAAAGTTTAATTTATAAATTAGATACAGTAAGGGAGTAACAATAATAACTAATAATAAAAAATAGGAAACTTATATAATAATACACTATAATAAAAGTTATGTGAATGTGGCCCTTCTCTCTCCAAATATATTATTGTACAAATTCAATGCCTTTTCTACCTTAACTAGCCATTTCTCGTGCACTGTGGCCCTAACTTCTGCACTTTGAAATATGACAGCAGAACAATAGCACAGATTTCTTTTTCCTTCTTCATAATTTCACGAATAGAAGATTCTTTCTTTCCGTAGACCTTAGGCATACATTCTTTCATTCCATAGGCAAACTCAGCATACAAGTTTTTCCTTTCTTTAAGTTGAGACTTTCACCTTTTCACTTAAAGGAAGCCTTCATGGCTTTATCATTACTCTTTCACTTTATTAAGTAAACAAGGGTTAATTAAATACAAGCACTGTGATATTGTGACAGTCAGTCTGATAACTCAGTGATTTGCATCCCTGGCGGAAGGGAGCAAGACCACAGGACAGCTCATCATGCCACTCAGAAGGGTCCTATTACTTAAAACTTATACATTACTTATTTCTGGAATTTTCCATTTAATATTTTTGGACTGCAGTTGACCAAGGGTAACTGAGACCATGCAAAGCAAAGCCATGTGTAAGGAGGGACTACTGTGTTAGGATTTAAGAGGTGACCTAAAAAATGTTTGAGAGCAGTGATTGTTTCTATATCCTCTTATTTTTTCTATCAGGCACTTTCTCCCATTCCAAGATGTAACTGTTTTGACTACATGGTTCTATTTGTTGTAGTGAGCAGATTGCTCTTTAACATTTTTATTAAGGAGCATAATTTCTGTCCTCACCACCCGCATATATTGGTTTTATTTTTTTCTCCACATTTTTTTTAAAGATTCTTGAAAAAGCCTTGTTTAACAGAACCCTCTCAAGCAACAGCTAATTAGTTTTCTCAGCATAATTGCAGGTGCTGCTGCTGCTGCTAAGTTGCTTTAGTCGTGGCCGACTCTGTGTGACCCCATAGACAGCAGCCCACCAGGCTCCGCTGTCCCTGGGATTCTCCAGGCAAGAACACTGGAGTGGGCTGTCATTCATTGCCTTCTCTGAATTGCAGGTGAATCATCTTCAAAACTCACAGATCTCTTGAACTTCTAGAAAGAGTCCGTTGTCTTCTGATGAAGATTTTTGCTGACGGTTATTTGTTATGCAAACAACTTTGCTAACTCTCCAGAAAGTGGAAGGGAATCTATATCTAAAGAAACTATGTAAGATTTAAGAATTGTATGACAATATTAAGGAAATATTTTAACTTGACTTAACAAAATAAGGTATAAAAATTTAGTCCTCCCTATTCTTTACCATCTGAGACCTTGTTAAAAAGGAAAGTTCCCAAAGATTCAGAGCTCCTCTGTGCAAACTGCTGGGGGCAGTTTTGACCTTGAACGTCTCTCTGTTCTCAAAATCGCTACAACAGAACTTTTGAAAGTTTGTGGGCTTGGGAGAAACAGCAAATTCTTAGAACCCCGGATTCTCCAGCAAATAAAACCATTAATTTCCATCCTATGAAGCATGATAATGTCACGTTAGTTTTCTTCCCTCAGTGTTGTTTTGAATAATGGGGGGGTTGCTGTGAATAGGTGGAGAGCATTCATGTATGAGGTTGTTTTTTTTTTTTCCTTTTATAGTGTAACACACATAATATTTAATAAGGACCCTTTGGTGATTGCTTTTTGTAGGTCTTCATAGAACTGTTCAACTTTACCTTCTTCAGTGTTGCTGGTTGGGGCATAGACTTGGATTACTGTGATACTGAATGGTTTGCCTTGGAAACGAACAGAGATCATTCTGTCATTTTTGAGATTGCATCCAAGTACTGCATTTCGGACTCTTTTGTTGACCATGATGGTTACTCCATTTCTTCTGAGGGATTCCTGCCCACAGTAGTAGATATAATGGTCATCTGAGTTAAATTCACCTATTCCAGTCCATTTTAGTGCTGTGATTCATGAGGTCGCAAAGAGTCAAACACGACTGAGCAACTGAACTGAATTGAACTGGTGATTGCTTGTATCATTACTGAAGTAAGCAGGGATATTGAAACAAGCAGAGAAACTATCGAGTTTTGTGCCTTACTCTTTGGTAGAAAGTTGCTGTGGCCTTCATTTGTCCAATTTTCCTTCAGCTCTTGGGGTGGAAGTGGTTTGAAAAATTAGAAAGAGTTTTGATAGGAGGCCAATACTCTCAGCCTCCTCAGGAACTACCATTCACCACACCCCCACCCAAGCCCCCACAGTCTTTACACTCTTTGGCGCAGAGACTGGTTTTTGTCTGTTTTATGACATTGCACTGTCTCCTTTCCCCATTGACTCTTCCTAAAACTTTTGATCTCCATGAACAAAAGATGCTGCTGCTAACCTTCCGCAGTTCAAAGACAGCTGAGAAGCCTGGACTATTTAAGTCTGATTCTCTCCCCTGTGTGTTTGTCCACAGTTTCAAAAGCAAAATTCTAAGAGTTCCTGAGACAGGGTTACTTGGTAACTGTCAAAGCTGCTAGCACACTGGCATCTTCTCAGCTTACCTTCACCCATGTGGAAACTGTTTGTTTCAAAGATTGCTTCTGTTGCTAAACTAAAGACAAAATAAAGATGAAGTGTGGTAACACATTTCTAAGAAATATTTTATTATTTGCTCATTCAGAGTTAAAATAGATTTGTCCACTTTAAAAACAAGGAAACAAACAAAAAACCTGACCATGCTCAGCAAAATTTGTGTTTGTTTTCCATTTGTAATTTACTGCCTGGTTGGGGTTTTATAACTCAATGCACTCTAGTCACTGTCCCATAAAACTGGCAGACTGAGAAACAGCTGCAGTCAGATACGTTCCCACTCTGGGTCAAGAAATAAAATCCTAACGTTTAATCTTGGTGAAAATGGAGTTGGGAAATTATGAGGCAAAGAGAGTTGATCAGACATTTTTGCTGAGATAAGGTTGCTAGATATTTCAGCACTTACAGACCTCCTGGGACCTCTCTCGCCTAGCACACTCTTGCTCTCATGTGGTTTAATTTAATTACTAACAGCACTTGCTGGTGCTGTTCATATCAGGGGATGCTATCCTACCAGAGTGATGAGTGAGTTGAATAGTGCTTCTAGAGGTTTTCCAGTGAAAGCACTTTTGGGTAACAGAAGGGTTAAATCCCCAGTGATTTCAATGTTTCTTACTTTCACTTTGTGGGATTAAAGCCAATGCATGAGGTGATGGGATATAAAATCACTGAATTACAGGAGGTCTTTGTTTATGTGCCTGTTACAAAATGGGGAGTTTTTATGACCTAAAGATAAGTTTATGAATAGGCATGAGAAAGATAGTTGAAGAAACAGCTTCTTTTATTAGTTGTCTCCTACTTTTTAAACCAAAAGATTATATCTCTTTTGTAGTCTATTCAATTAATATTACATAACTATTTACATAATTTCTCCTCTCATATAGATACTCTTTAAGATGAGGGCTGCTTGGAGACAAATCTCCTGATGCTTAGAAACCCAGACAAATGGGAAAAATCATAAGTGATGAGGTGGTAAGTTTTCTAAATAGATACTAGAATCGGGTGCTTTTGGAGCTGGTGGCTACAGGCCCAGACATAGCCAGTGGTGTATGATCTCAGTACCCAGCTCTACCATGCACAGCCGTGTGCTGTGGTCAACTCAGCCTTGCTATGTCTGTTTCCTACCTGTAAAGCAAAAGTCCCCTCCTCTCGGGTTGATTAAGAGGAATAATCATTTAATATATGTAAATATTTAGTAAATATTATATTACTTTTTGTGAGTATTATTTGTCATTATCATTTATTCCAAATTCCTCTGCTTATATATCCTGATTTTTAGTCTAGTGTTCTTTCTTTTATGCTACTGCTATCCAGAAAAGATCATAAACTATAGGTTCAAATGTGCTGGTAAACACAGACACTGAAAGAGTGTGTGTGTGTGTGTGTGTGTGTGTGTGTGTGTGGGCATGTGCATGTGTGTATGTGTGTCCATGTGTCTCTGGGTATGGCAGGCTGGACTTCATATAATAGAACAACAGGGTACTGCAAAGAAGTGACTTTGTCTCCTTTCATCTAGACTATTATACAGGACTCCTAAGTGACCTCTCCTTAGCCATCTCTCTTGCCCCTCTGCAGCAGAACAAGCTTTCATATAAATATTAGGCGTTTTCTTCGAGTAGAAGTTTTAAGGTCACCAGTGATACAGTTAGCAGTTAAAATCTCAAAGAAACATTTTGGCTGAATAGCTTCTTACAGGCTCTGTTTGTACAAGTCATCTGTGTAGGACTTAGGAATCTGGCAGTTCATCAGGACTAATGATAGTCAGATATACCAGCCCGAGACTGGGAACATGCCTCCAAAAAAACTGTACAGTTTTGTAAGTGATACTAGGTTTTCATCACTGACCAGTCAGCATCAAATTTACTGTTTTAGACTTCAAGACTGTTGCTCTGTTCAGAAAATAAAAAGTGCTTTTACCTTGAGGCCAAAATGTAAATGTGTGACATGTACTTTTCCCCGGGCAACTGACTCACTGCGGATGTAATGACAAGCTATCCTTCAGTTTGATAGTTCATCAGTGAACTGGGTGTGCAACTTCAGGAAATTTGCAGGGTTAGGAAATTAGATAAGCAAGATTATCACTAAAATAAAACTCTGCTCATTAAAATTATCTACTACTCTGGCCAGAGTTAATGGCCATGAAAATTTGGAAAGAGTATATTCTTAACTTCAACTCAATCCCTCAAAATTAATTTAATGAGCGTCTACTACAGGTCCCTGTGCAAGGGTTGCTTTGTTCGGTCACTAAGTCCTGTCTGACTCTTTGAGACCCTGTGTAGTGCAGCATACCAGGCTCCCCTGTCCTCCACTATTTCTCCACTGAGACATTGATGCTATCTAAGGCAGGCCACTTCAGTATTCTTGCCTTGAGAACCCCATGAACAGTATGAAAAGGCAAAATGATAGGATACCAAAAGAGAAACTCCCCAGGTCATTAGGTGCCCAATATGCTACTGGAGATCAGTGGAGAAATAACTCCAAAAAGAATGAAGGGATGGAGCCAAAGCAAAAACAATACCCAGTTGTGCATGTGACTGGTGATAGAAGCAACATCTGATGCTGTAAAGAGCAATATTGCATAGGAACCGGGAATGTCAGGTCCATGAATCAAGGCAAATTGGAAGTGGTCAAACAAGAGATGGCAAGGGTGAACGTCAACATTCTAGGAATCAGCGAACTAAAATGGACTGGAATGGGGGCATTTAACTTAGATGACCATTATATCTACTACTGTGGGCAGGAATCCCTCAGAAGAAATGGAGTAGCCATCAAGGTCAACAAAAGAGTCCAAAATGCAGTACTTGGATGCAATCTCAAAAACAGCAGAATGATCTCTCGTTTCCAAGGCAAACCATTCAATATCACAGTTATCCAGGTCTATGCCCCAACCAGTAATGCTGAAGAAGCTGAAGTTGAATAGTTTTATGTACAAGACCTTTTAGAAATAACACCCCCAAAAGA
>SJYC01118322.1:0-24264 GCA_006408675.1 Madoqua kirkii | reverse complement strand
AGCATTTCTCATGATGTACTCTGCATTTAAGTTAAATAAGCGGGATGACAATATACAGCCTTGAAGCACACGTATATAATACACTTATTGGAGTCTCATAATAAAGTATGCATATCTAGATATATTCCAAGTCAGGTCATATTTCCTCACACACAGGAAGTAAATATGCTATGAATACAGATTGGGGAAAGGTGATACAGGTTAGAGCAGTAAAAAAAAATCATTAAGAGCATGGGCCCTGGAGTCAGCTATATTTGATTCCTACCTCTTTCAGGAGCCTTGGGAAAATTGCTAATACATTCTAAGATTCGGTTTCCCCACCTGTAAAATTGTTGTTCAGTTACTCAGTCATGTCCAACTCTTTTCGATTCGTTGGACTGCAGCACGCCAGGCTTCCCTGTCCTTCATTATCTCCCAGAGTTTGCTCAAACTCACATCCACTGAGTCAGTGAGGCCATCCAACCATCTCATTCTCTGTTGTCCCCTTTTCCTCCTGCCCTCAATTTTTCCCAGCACCAGGGTCTTTTCCAATAAGTCAGTTCTTCGCATCGGGTGGCCAAAGTATTGGAGCTTCAGCTTTAGCATCAGTCCTTCGAATGAATATGCAGGGTTGATTTCCTTTAAGATTGACTGGTTTGATCTCCTTGCTGTCTAAGGGACTCTCAAGAGTCTTCTCTAGAACCACACTTCAAAAGCATCAATTCTTCAGTTCTCAGCCTTCCTTATGGTCCAACTTTCACATCCTCACATGACTAGTGGAAAAATCATGAAGTGAAGTGTTAGTCACTTAGTCGTATCTGACTCTTTGTGACCCTCTGGACTAAAGCTCACCAGGCTTCTCTGTCCATGGAATTCTCCAGGCAAGAATACTGGAGCAGGTTGCCATTCCCTCCTCCAAGGGATCTTCCTGACCCAGGGATCAAACCCAGGTCTCCTGCACTGCAGGCAGATTCTTTACCATCTGACCCAACAGGGAAGCCTACAGCTTTGACTATACAGAACTTTGTTGGCAAAGTATGTCTCTACTCTTTAATATACTGTGTAGCTTTTCTTCCAAGAAGCCTAGACTGATGGACAGTGAAATCTGTGTGCATGTAACTATAAAATATGCATACATAATCATAAAAACACATACATATAGATGTACATATACACACGTACTATACATACATTACATACAGGGAAAGAATTGCTTTCACTCAAAGGAGAAGGCTATTATGAGATTATTTTGTGCTTGTGTTACTGCGTATGTCCTGAGCTACATTTCATCTTAATGGCCAAGCAGCAAAGAGGACTTGGAAGGCACATGCTGATGGTAGTTCTGCTGTGTGTCCAGATGGCTTCTCTACAGTCTTAGTGGAGCCAGCTTCTGGATTCACCTTGAGGAGTGTACATTGTCATATTTCTCTTGGCAATGCAATGACCTGAGAGCATGAGGAGACTCTGCAAAACCACCACTCTGAAGTAGCTAGTGCCAGGTAGGGGATCAGTGCAAAGAAATAGAGGAAAACAATAGAGTGGGAAAGACTAGAGATCTCTTCAAGAAAATTAGAGATACCAAGGGAATATTTCATGCAAAGATGAGTTTGATAAAGGACAGAAATCCTATGGACCTAACAGAAGCAGAAGATATATTAAGAAGAGGTGGCAAAAACACACAGAAAAATTATACAAAAAAATCCTAATGACCCAGATAACCACAATGGTGTGATCACTCACCTAGAGCCAGAGATCCTGGAATGTGAAGTCAAATGGGCCTTAGAAAGCATCACTACAAACAAAGCTAGTGGAGGTGATGGAATTCCAGGTGAGCTATTTCAACTAAAAGATGATGGTGTGAAAGTGCTGCACTCAACATGCCAGCAAATTTGGAAAACTCAGCAGTGGCCACAGGACTGGAAAAGGTCAGTTTTCATTCCAATCCCAAAGAAAGGCAATGCCAAAGAGTATTCAAACTACCATACAATTGTACTCATCTCACATGCTAATAAAGTAATTCTCAAAATTCTACAAGCCAGGCTTCAGCAATACGTGAACCGTGAACTTCCAGATGTTCAAGTTGATTTTAGAAAAGGCAGAGGATCCAGAGATCAAATTGCCAACATCTGCTGGATCATGGAAAAAGCAAGAGAGTTCAAGAAAAACATCTACGTCTGCTTTATTGATTATGCCAAAGCCTTTGACTGGGTGGATCACAATAAACCGTGGGAAATTCTTTAAGATTTAGGAATACCAGACCACCTGATCTGCCTCTTGAGAATCCTATATGCAGGTCAAGAAGCAACAGTTAGAACTGGACATGGAACAACAGACTGGTTCCAAATAGGAAAAGGAGTACGTCAAGGCTGTATATTGTCACCCTGCTTATTTAACTTCTATGCAGAGTACATCATGAGAAATGCTGGACTGGAAGAAACACAAGCTGGAATCAAGATTGCTGGGAGAAATATCAGTAATCTCAGATATGTAGATGACACCACCCTTATGACAGAAAGTGAAGAGGAACTAAAAAGCCTCTTGATGAAAGTGAAAGAGGAGAGTGAAAAAGTTGGCTTAAAGCTTAACATTCAGAAAACGAAGATCATGGGATCCGGCCCCATCACTTCATGGGAAATAGATGGGGAAACAATGAAAACAGTGACAGACTATTTTTTTGGGCTCCAAAATCCCTGCAGATGGTGACCGCAACCATGAAATTAAAAGATGCTTACCCCTTGGAAGAAAAGATGACCCACCTAGACAGCATACTAAAAAGCAGAGACATTACTTTGCCAACAAAGGTCTGTATCATCAAAACTATGGTTTTTCCAGTAGTCATGAATGGATGTGAGAGTTGGACTGTGAAGAAAGCTGAGTGCCGAAGAACTGATGCTTTTGAACTGTGGTGTTGGAGAAGACTCTTGAGTCCCTTGGACTGCAAGGAGATATATTTTGGGGGTCTCCAAAATCACTGTAGATGGTGACTGCAGCCATGAAATTAAAAGACACTTATTCCTTGGAAGAAAAGTTATGACCAACCTAGATAGTATATTCAAAAGCAGAGACATTACTTTGCCAACTAAGGTCCGTCTAGTCAAGGCTATGGTTTTCCTGTGGTCATGTATGGATGTGAGAGTTGGGCTGTGAAGAAGGCAGAGTGCTGAAGAATTGATGCTTTTAAACTGTGGCGTTGGAGAAGACTCTTGAGAGTCCTTTGTACTGCCAGGAGATCCAACCAGTCCATTCTGAAGGAGATCAGTTCTGGGATTTCTTTGGAAGGAATGATGCTAAAGCTGAAACTCCAGTACTTTGGCCACCTTATGTGAATAGTTGACTCATTGGAAAAGACTTTGATGTTGGGAGGGATTGGGGGCAGGAGGAGAAGGGGTCGACTGAGGATGAGATGGCTGGATGGCATCACTGACTCGATGGACGTGAATCTGAGTGAACTCCGGGTGTTGATGATGGACAGGGAGGCCTGGCATGCTGCAATTCATGGGGTCACAAAGAGTCGGACACGACTGAGCAACTGAACTGAACTGAACTGAACTGTCTTTTCTGTGTAAAGGATAAGGATACAAAGAGAAGGAGATATAGTCCTTGCCCATAGGGTATTTTCAGGTTTTGAAGTGAGGTTGCTCAGTCCTGATCAACTCTTTGCGGTCCCATTGACTGTAGCCTACCAGGCACCTCTGTCCATGGAATTTTCCGGGCAACAGTACTGGAGTGGATTGCCATTTTTTTCCCTAGGGGATCTTCCTGACCCAGGGATTGAACCCAGATCTCCTGCATTGCAGGTAGATCCTACCTGCAGTTCCTGAATATTTGTCTATTTTATCTTCTGGAAGTTCTTTTGTTTTGCCTTTTGCCTCTAGGTTAATTCTCAGGGTGGGGGGTGGTGGGGGAATAGGTGGAGAGTAAAGTTTCACTTGTTTCCATGTAGATATATATTTATTCCATGCAGATTTTCTGTACCTACTCTCTGCAGTGATATTGTTGTAAAGCAAGTATCTGTATGTATTTCTGCTTGTCCATTTTATTTCATCCCACTCATCATACAAGTCCTCTGGGCAACAAAATATTCCTATAAGGAAGAGGAGGTAAGAAAATAGAAGAAAACTTTGCTGATTATGTGGCTGAAACTGGTAACTGGGTTAAGATCTTAACTCTGCCACCTTCTAGTCCTGTAACATTGGGGTACATTGTTTGACTTCTCTGGGGCTCCATTTCCCAATCTTTATATTTAGCTCATAGTGATATAAGGATTAATGACTATTTATATTATGTTTACAACAGTACTTGTACGCAGTAGTTCAGTTCAGTTGCTCAGTTGTGTATGATTCTTTGCGACCCCATGGACTGTAGCATGGCAGGCTTCCCTGTCCATCACCTACTGCTGGAGTTACTCAAACTCATGTCCATTGAGTGAGTGATGCCATCTAACCATCTCACCCTCTGCCGTCCCCTTCTCTTCCTGCCTTCAATCTTTCCTAGCATCAGGGTCTTTTTCAATGAGTCAGCTCTTCGCACAGGTGGACAAAGTATTGGAATTTCAGCTTCAGCATCCGTCCTTCCAATGAATATTCAGGACTGATTTCCTTTAGACTGGATCTCACTGCAGTCCAAGAGACTCTCAAGAGGCTTCTCCAACACCACAGTTCAAAAGCATCAATTCTTCAGTGCTCAGTTTTCTTTACAGCCCAACTCTCACATCCATACATGACCACTGGAAAAACCATAGCTTTGACTATATGGACCTTTGTAGACAAAGTAATGTCTCTGCTTTTTAATACGCTGTCTAAGTTGGTCATAATTTTTCTTCCAAGGAATAAGTGTCTTTTAATTTCATGGCTGCAGTCACCATGTGCAGTGATTTTGGAGCCCAGAAAAATAAAGATAGCCACTGCTTCCACTGTTTCCCCATCTATTTGCCATGAAGTGATGGGACGAGATGCCATGATTTTAGTTTTCTGAATGTTGAGCTTTAAGCCAACTTTTTCACTCTCCTCCTACACTTTCATCAAGAGGCTCTTTAGTTCCTCTTTACTTTCTGCCATAAAGGCGGTGTCGTCTGCCTATCTGAGGTTATTGGTATTTCTCCCGGCAGTCTCGATTCCAGCTTGTGCTTCTTCCAGCCCAGCATTTCTCATGATGTACTCTGAATATAAGTTAAATAAGCAGGGTGACAATATGCAGACTTGACATACTCCTTTCCTGATTTGGAACCAGTCTGTTGTTCCATGTACAGTTCTAACTATTGCTCCTTGAGTTCCATACAAGTTTCTCAGAAGGTAGGTAAGGTGGTCTAGTAGTCCCATTTCTTGAAGAATTTTCCACAGCTTGTGGTGATCCACACAATCAAAAGCTTTATCGTAGTCCATGAAGCAGAAGTAGATATTCTTCTGAAACTTTTTTGCTTGTTCAATGATCCAACGGATGTCGGCAATTTGATCTCTGGTTCCTCTGCCTTTTCTAAGTCCAGCTTGAACATCTGGATGTTCACGGTTCACATACTGTTAACACTTGGCTTGGAGAATTTTGAGCATTACTTTGCTAGCATGTGAGATGGGTGCAATTGTGCAGTTGTTTCAGTATTCGTTGGCATTTCCTTTCTTTGGGAATGAAATGAAAACTGACTTTTCCAGTCCTGTGGCCACTGCTGAGTTTTCCAAATTTGCTGGCATATTGAGTGCAACACTTTCGTGGCATCATCTTTTAGGATTTGAAATAGTTTAACTGGAATTCCATCACCTCCACTAGCTTTGTTCATAGTAGTGCTTCCTAAGGCCCACGTGAGTTCACATTCTAGGATGTCTGACTCTATGTGAGTGATCACACCATCATGATTATCTGGGTCATGAATATCTTTTTTGTATAGTTCTGTGTATTCTTGCCACCTCTTCTCAATATCTTCTGCTTCTGTTAGGTTCGTATCATTCTGTCCTTTATTGTGCCCATCTTTGCATGAAAAGTTCCCTTAGTATCTCTACTTTTCTTGAAGAGATCTCTAGTCTCTCTCTTTCTATTGTTTCTCTCTATTCCTTTGCATTGTTCACTGAAGAACGCTTTCTTATCTTTCCTTACTCTTCTTTGCAACTCTGCATTCAAATGGGTATATCTTTCCTTTTCTCCTTTGCTTTCACTTCTCTTTTCACAACTATTTGTAAGGTCTTCTCAGACAAACATTTTGCCTTTTTGCATTTATTTTTGTTGGGAATGGTCTTGATCATTGCCTCCTGTACAATGTCACAAACCTCTGTCTTCAGGCAGTCTGTCGGTCAGATCTAATCTCTTGAATCTATTTGTCACTTCCACTCTATAATCGCAAGGGATTTGATTTAGGTCATAGCTGAATGGTCTAGAGGTTTTTCCTACTTTCTTCAATTTAAGTCTGAATTTTGCAATAAGGAGTTCACAATGTGAGCCGCACTCAGCTCCTGGTCTTGTTGTTGCTGACTGTATAGAGCTTCTCCATCTTTGGCTGCATAGAATATAATCAGATTTCGTTGTTGACCATCTGGTGATACAATGTCACAAACCTCTGTCTTCAGGCAGTCTGTCGGTCAGATCTAATCTCTTGAATCTATTTGTCACTTCCACTCTATAATCGCAAGGGATTTGATTTAGGTCATAGCTGAATGGTCTAGAGGTTTTTCCTACTTTCTTCAATTTAAGTCTGAATTTTGCAATAAGGAGTTCACAATGTGAGCCGCACTCAGCTCCTGGTCTTGTTGTTGCTGACTGTATAGAGCTTCTCCATCTTTGGCTGCAAAGAATATATTCAATCTGATTTTGGTATTGAGCATCTGTACACAGTAGCACCTAATAAAAGACCTTAAAAGTCTTCATTACAAGAAAAACATTTTTATAACTATGTATGGGGACAGATGTTAACTGGACGTACTGTAGTCATTCTTTTAATGGTATATGCAAACAGTGAACAATTATGTTGTACAACAAAGAGAAAATCCCTCAGTCGTGTCTGACTCTCTGTGACCTCATGGACTATACAGTCCATGGAATTCTCCAGGCCAGAATGCTGGAGTGAGTAGCCTTTCCCTTCTCCAGGGGATCTTCCCAACCCAGGAATTGAACCCAGATCTTTCACAGAGCGGGAAGATTCTTTACCAGCTGAGCCACAAGGGAAGCCTGGTTTCGGTGGAGATTGAGGCTAAATAATGCTTGTCAAAATAGAGCTATACCCAAAGTCTTGTGGGAGTACAGAGATTTGGCTAAATCTTTTCAAAAGATTGGATACTTAGAGTGAGTCTGAACAGGTAAAAGGAAGTTTCTGGAGAGAGATTAGGGGCAGGGCATTCCAGAAATGGCCAGAAAGAATGCACAGGGGCAGAGAGATAGAGGATGTATATCCAAACATTTGTTTAGGGGTGTTTGGGGAATTGGCTGGAGGGAACATTTCAGAGAAAAGTATAATGAGAAATAAAGTTAGTAGAAGTAATTGAGTCCAAGGGTATGAAGCTTTGAATACCCTCTTGGAGGATTTGAATCCTGCCCTCAGGCAGCATATCCTTACATATTTTTAAGTAGGAATGTGACATTGATAAATCTGTCTTTGAAAACTTACTTGGGAGATAGCCTTGAGTATGTATCAATACGAGGAGAGTCTGTATATCATTATATTATTGTTGTTTAGTTGTGTCCAACTCTAAGGATAGTACATTAATCAGGCTGTTGTAGCACATACCATAGGCTGGGTGACTTAAATAACAGATATTTATTCCCCATAGTTCTAGGGGCCTGGAAAGGGCCAAGATCAGTTGCTGGCCATTTGGTTCCTGGTTAGGGCTCTCTTCCTGACTTGAAGATGACTACCTTCTCACTTGTGTCCTTGAAAGGCAGAGAGAGAGAGAGAGAAGGAAGGGGAGAGGGAGATGAGAGAGTGCGCTGGTCTCTTTTCCTATAAGGACACTAATACTACCCTCCTGAGCGCACATAAACCTAAGTACCTCTCAAAGGCCCTACCTCCTAACACTGTCACCATGATGGTTAGAGCTTCACCATGTGAAATCTGTGGGGACACAAATATTCATGCATAACAGAGAAGAATTAGAGGTCTCCTTAATAACCAAGGCATTAAATAGCAGGGTTAGATTTCAGGTTGAGATAGTCATGGTGGCAGAGATAGCTGTTACAGATGTCATTACGAGATCTTAGATGACCTGAGGAGGAAAAACACTGAAGGTTAGAGTTTAGGATTAAAACTGTCAGTGTAATGATTAAATACATAGGTACAAGAGGGAAACTCCCTGAGTTCATCCATCTGACTGCTAGATTTTTAAAGTCTCTACCTCAGTTTCCTCATCTGTACAGTGGGAATAATAATTGTACTCCTCTCATAGCGAAATTGTGAGTTAAACATGATAATGGGTATAAAACACTAAGAAGATTTTTTCTCCTTCAGTAAGATTGTAGCCATGAAATTAAAAAACGCTTAACCCTTGGAAGGAAAGCTGTGACCAACCTAGAGAGCATATTAAAAAGCAGAGACATTACTTGGTCAATAAAGGTCTGTCTAGTCGACTATTGTTTTTCCAGTTGTCACATATGGATGTGAGAGTTGGACTATAAAGAAAGCTAAACACTGAAGAATTGATGCTTTTGAACTGTGGTGTTGGAGAAGACTCTGGAGAGTCCCTTGGACTGCAAGGAGATCCAACCAGTCCATCCTAAAGGAGATCAGTCCTGGGTGTTCATTGGAAGGACTGATGCTGAAGCTGAAACTCCAGTACTTTGGCCACCTCATGTGAAGAGATGACTCATTTGAAAAGACCCTGATGATGGGAAAGATTGAAGGCAGGAGGAGAAGGGGATGACAGAGGATGAGATGGTTGGATGGCATCTCCGACTCAGTCGACATGGGTTTGGGTGGACTCTGGGAGTTGGTGATGGACAAGGAGGCCTGGCGTGCTGTGGTTCATGGGGTCGAAAAGAGTTGGACGTGACTGAGCGACTGAACTGAACTGAAGACTCTACAAGGGCTTCCCAGATAGCACTAGTGGTAAAGAGCCTATCTCCCAATGCAAGAGAAGTAAGAGACTCAGGTCAGTCCCCGGGTTGGGCAGATCCCCTGGAGATGGGAATGGTAACAAGAACAGAGGAGCCTGGTGGGCTACAGTCCATGAGGTCACAAAGAGTCGGACACAACTAAAGTGACTTAGCATGAATGCACGTTAACACTCTACAAATGTTAACTAGGTAAGTATTTTGTTACCAACAATAAATATTTTTCACTAAATTTTTTGAATTGCTTCATTCAAATTGATAACATTTTAAACTCTGAGGATCAGGAATTTTAAGAGCCATTAAATTTTTTTTTTTTTGCTTTGTAAATACCGTTTCGCTTTTTTTTTTTTTTTTGGTTTCAAATACTATGTTATCATTGAATGGTCTTCATTTATGATACCTGTTGTTTATTTTTTGGCTTATTCTATAAGATCTAAGAATAACAGATAAGCATTTTTGTTAAAATTTTTCCAACATAATATTTTTTTATCACAGTTACACATTTATATTATTTTAAAAATCAATTATACTTTCTTATGAAAAATAGCAGTCTCATGCTCATTCCTATTTTTACCCTCATTCCTGATACGGCTTTATCACTTGATTAAGGTAGAGACTTAAACCTTTACTTTTCTTCTTTGCAAATAATAATTATTTGGGGGGAGATAAATTTGAGAGGTCATGAAACTGAGCAGGACTCTGTGGGGCTCGTGGGCATGGTAGCCTTTCTGTCTTCTCCCATTCTTTTTTTCAAGGGAACAAATTCCAGCCACTATGACCTTCCTTGAGTCCTGAAGGGCAGATTCAAAGAGTTGCTAATCAGGGAAGGGAGGGCAGACAAGGGAGAAGCAGCTAAGAAACAATAGTGCAACCTGGGGTCCTGGTTCTACTTCAAGGGGTATGCATAATAATATATTTGCTCTGTTTATAGAACTAAAACCCCCAGCAAATGGACTCAGCATCTTCATTCTGAAGAGGCCAGAAGGAACCAGAGGAGCTCAGTAAGAGATTACCCGAGACCAGATTAAATGAGTGTAGTCCCTGCACACTCTCTAATGTTATCAGCAACCCTGCCCTTGAATCATTGTTATAAAACTCCCCAAATCCTCCCAGGTCGGGACACATGGTTTTTGAGGCATGAGCCCTCAGTGTCCCTTTCTTCTTGGTAAAGCAATAAAGCTCTTCTTTTTATGTCACTCAAAACTCTGTCTCCAAGATTTGATTTGGCACTGGTTCACAGAGGTCAAATTTTTGGCGTCGGTAACTCTCCCATCTCTCATGGCGAGCTCTCCATTCACTCATTTTTTAAAGAAACAGTATGGACACATATTTTAAAATTTTACTCAACTGATTCACTAATTATTTTGATACTTAAATTGTCTCTTATTTGGTCAGTGGATCATCTTCAACATAGCTTCTGTGTTTTTTGACATGTCCCTATCATTTTTTGAGCCCTTTTTTGGGGGCAAAAAGGCCCATCTTCTTTCCCTGTGTTTTGCTCTTCATCCTGTTCACAGTGCCAGTTGTCTTGCTGTTCATACTGCAGGCCCCATTCGCTGAACCCAGGGTAGGCAAGGCACGAGCTAAGAGGCTGGAAGAAGATGCGAGACGCCATGGGAAGTGCAGACATGTTTATTCTCTCCTGGCTGGCACAGCAGCCATAGCAGTAGCCACAACATAACTGCACACAACCTCTCTCCTGGCTGACGGCGCAGCCGTAACAGTCTTCTCTCCTGGCTGACTGCAGCAGTCAGAGCAGTATTCACGCTATATTCTCTCCTCTCGTGGCTGACCCAACAGACACAGCCATGATGCAGTGGTAATTCCTGCAGCTTTATGGGTGGAGGTCACATATGTGTACAGCACACAAAAAACCTGTGACCAAGCGAGTACCTCGTGATGCACACGTGCAGTGCTCTAAGTGATCACAGCAGTTACAAAACGTGGGGCAAGAGAGCCTGAATATTCCATCTTGGCTAATTTGCTCTTTCCCTATACCCCGTCTCAGCTCCAAAATCAGTCGTTTCCCCAAAGGGGTGCTGATTTAATGGAGAATGGCTTTAGAGAGTAACACTTGAGTTCTAGATTTACCCACTGCTTTTGTCTGAGGTCACTCTCTCAGATCTTCTTAGTGAACAAACACAGGTGTGTCCATGCGTATGCATCTGTGTATTTAGGTATCTATTTAAAAATGATGGGTTTACCTCATTATCTTCAATTTCACTTAGATCTGCAGGGTTCATTCTAGTTTTTTCCATTTCAAACTCCCTTTCTAACTCCTTCAGGAATGAGAAACCAGGCCCCCATTATCCTTAATATGTTTACTTATCTGATCAATCTGTGTGTGTCACGATTTTCCATTGCCACTCTTTCCTCTGCAGGTGGCCTCTTTAGCCCACTGAGGCTCTGAGCCCCCATATCCAGGCCCTTATCTCTCCTAACACCTTCATGGGTGACCTCCTTATCCTTCTGTCAGTCTGACAACCTACGTAAGAACCTACTTCAAGTCTAACACCCCCCCCATCAGTAGTGCCCCCTATGATGCCCCCCACCCTCCTCCACATAGATACCACCCTTGTTTGTCCCACCTAATAGCTCTCGGACTGAATTGTTCTAGAAGGAAAAGAAAAGAGACAACACAAACTTACTGCTCTTTCTTAGGTCATTTTGCTGGTGTATTTCTAGCATCTCTAGTAATGAGATTTTACCTAAGTTGACTGATCAGAACTCAGTACACCGAGACATATGGCCAAGCAGCAGGCTGCAGCAGACACGATTCTTGCTTTCCAGCAGTCTCAAGCAGTGGGCTATTGAATAGGCCCTCCTTTTACTTCTAATGAGCATTAAGTTACTGGTAAGACTAAGAAGAGAGCTATTTAACTAACAGTTTCAGATCTTGTTCAAAGTTTCTTTGTAGCTAACTAGGTTTCCATTTCAAATTCACCTCCATATGAGATTGGAATTAGGTTTCATAATGACCCTTTTTGCTGGGACCCCCTATGTTAGCTTTCTTCTCATTGGTTCTAGGGTATGGTACAGACATATGTAATTTCTGCTGAAGAAGTATAATGTAATATAATATAAGACAATATATTTGGGGCTTTTACACACTATTACCATTTCCTTCTGTTGACAGAGGAAATCCCCCCAACACTGTGCACAGTCCCTTGTGTGTATGACTATGATAATATATGACTTTATTGCCTCTGCTTTGAAGAATTAGTCAGGAGAAGTGGAGTGTTTCCTTTTATTTTCTAAGAAAAGCAATGGGCATTTATAAGCTTTGACATTTCCTAGGACTGACTGCTGCTAAAACTGGCTTTTTGATATAAGAAAGGCACTTGCTGTCTTAGGTTCTGATGGGAACTGTCTTTGTAGTCCATCCTGCTTGCATTCCAGAACAGGGACAGATAAGGTGCCCTCAGGATTCACTAGCAGTTGTCATGGTTCAGACTAAACCCTGTTTTGCATAGCAGGGAAAACTTGCCCCACCTTTTCTTTGCCCTATGTTTTCCTTTCCTGGCTGTTTCTGTGGTCCCTCAGAGTGTAGAGAAATATCCTATAATTCCCTCAAACAGAAGATCTTGTGTAATAGAAATAAAAGCTAGGAGCCCAGGCAGAGGTGATATCATATCACAGGAGCTCTGGAAATGGAATCAGGAGGTTTGGGGTCCAGTCTTTGTATCTGTGGCTAATAAGGACTGTAGATGGTTTGGAAGTTTCTTAAGTAATTTAGGCCATTTTATGTGGGTGAGACCAGATCAGTTTCTAATGAGTACTTTGTAGATCCCCAGGACTGTAGGTCACTCAGAATTGCTTCGGAGGCTCCTGGTGGCAGTTTTGGCTGACTCGGGGGGATAGTAACTGAGAAGGATGTGAACAGGCTGTATTGGATAATCTCCACGGTCTTTCACACAGAATAGAAGCAGCTCAACTTTCATATATGTTACAGCTTAGTTGTTCTTAAAGGATTTCTTTTCGGAAGAAAACATTCTCGTAAAAAAACAAACAAACAAAAAAACAACAAGGGAAAATCAAAGAAAAGCTATGAGATCCCTTTAGTGCCACATGTTTTGTGGTCTCCTATGATAGCAGACCCCAACTAGACTGTGCCAGATCTGTGATTTCCAGACTTATTAGATTCGTGGAATATTAAAATAAAAATAGTAACCAACTGTGAAGGTTAATTTTCTGTGTCAACCGGCCTAGGCTTTGGTGCCTAGTAGTTTGGTCAATGCCAGTTGAGATGTTGCTGTGAAAATATTTTTTCCATGTGACTAATATTTAAATCAGTAGACTGTATAAAGCAGATTATGCTCGATAATCTCCATAATGTGGGTGGGCCTCATCCAATAATTTGAAGGCCTCAACAAAAAAGACTAAGTTTCCTTGAGATGGAAGGGATTCTGCCTCCAGGCTGCTTTCAGGTCCAAGACTGCAACATAAATTTCCAGCCTGTAGCCCCTACAATTGTGTAAGCCAATTCCCTTAAATCATTCAACCTCTCCCCCAGCCCATCTGTCTTGTTTCTCTATCTATGTATCTATCTGGGTTAAATCCCTGAGTGGGGAAGATCCCTCAGAGAAGGGAATGGCTACCCACTCCAGTATTCTTACCTGGGAAACTCAATGGACAGAGGAGGCTCGGAAGCTATCGTCCATGGGATCACAGAGTCCGGCACGACTAACAGTTTCACCTACCTATCTGTCTACCCACCTACCTGTCTACCTATCCTTATTGGTTTTGTTTATTTTGAGAACCCTGAATCATGCACCAACATAAGACTGTGGTTTTAATATTTACCAAGTAAGGCAATGTAAAAGAATACTCAAACTACCGCACAATTGCACTCATCTAACATGCTAGTAAAGTAATGCTCAAAATTCTCCAAGCCAGGCTTCAGCAATACATGAACCACAAACTCCCTGATGTTCAAGCTTGTTTTAGAAAAGGCAGAGGAACCAGAGATCAAATTGCCAACATCCGCTGGATCATTGAAAAAGCAAGAGAGTTCTAGAAAAGCATCTATTTCTGCTTTATTGACTATGACTGTGTGGATCACAATAAACTGTGGAAAATTCTGAAAGAGATGGGCATACCAGACCACCAGACCTGCCTTTTAAGAGACCTGTATGCAGGTCAGGAAGCAACAGTTAGAACTGGACATGGAACAACAGACTGGTTTCAAATAGGAAAAGGAGTACGTCAAGGCTGTATACTGTCACCCTTCTTATTTAACTTCTATGCAGAGTACATCATGAGAAATGCTGGACTGGAAGAAACACAGGCTGGAATCAAGATTGCTGGGAGAAATATCAATCACCTCAGATATGCAGATGACACCACCCTTATGGCAGAAAGTGAAGAGGAACTAAAAAGTGGAGAGTGAAAAAGTTGGCTTAAAGTTCAACATTCAGAAAACGAAGATCATGGCATCCGGTCCTGTCACTTCATGGGAAATAGATGGGGAAACAGTGGAAACGGTGTCAGATTTTATTTTTCGGGGGCTCCAAAATCGGTGCAGATGGTGACTGCAGCCATGAAATTAGAAGACGCTTACTCCTTGGAAGAAAAGTTATGATCAACCTAGATAGCATGTTCAAAAGCAGAGACATTACTTTGCCAACTAAGGTCCGTCTAGTCAAGGCTATGGTTTTTCCTGTGGTCATGTATGGATGTGAGAGTTGGACTGTGAAAAAAGTTAAGCATCGAAGAATTAATGCTTTTGAACTGTGGTGTTGGAGAAGACTCTTGAGATCATGGCAGAAAGTGAAGAGGAACTAAAAAGTGGAGAGTGAAAAAGTTGGCTTAAAGTTCAACATTCAGAAAACGAAGATCATGGCATCCGGTCCTGTCACTTCATGGGAAATAGATGGGGAAACAGTGGAAACGGTGTCAGATTTTATTTTTCGGGGGCTCCAAAATCGGTGCAGATGGTGACTGCAGCCATGAAATTAGAAGACGCTTACTCCTTGGAAGAAAAGTTATGATCAACCTAGATAGCATGTTCAAAAGCAGAGACATTACTTTGCCAACTAAGGTCCGTCTAGTCAAGGCTATGGTTTTTCCTGTGGTCATGTATGGATGTGAGAGTTGGATTGTGAAGAAGGCTGAGTGCTAAAGAATTGATGCTTTTGAACTGTGGTGTTGGAGCAGACTCTTGAGAGTCCCTGGGACTGCAAGGAGCTCTTCCATTCTGAAGGAGATCAACCCTGGGATTTCTTTGGAAGGAACGATGCTAAAGCTGAAACTCCAGTACTTTGGCCACCTCATGGGAAGAGTTGACTCATTGGAAAAGACTTTGATGCAGGGAGGAGAAGGGTGGAAAGAAGGAGGAAAGGATGAGATGGCTGGATGGCATCATGGACTCGATGGACGCGGGTCTGAGTGAACTCCGGGAGATGGTAATGAACAGGGAGGCCTGGTGTGCTGCAATTCATGGTTGCAAAGAGTCAGACACGACTGAGCAACTGAACTGAAGGACTCAAATCCAAACAAATAAAAATGAAAACCTACCATCTACTGTTATCACTTCACGAAGAAAATTTTCTACTCTCATAATGGAAAAGATGTAATCTCAAAGTAAAGGACAGTTTTATTGATTGAAAAGATCATGTCCTAGCAAACAGCTTCATGCACAGCTCCTCTTTATTTACAGGTTTTCATTTTCCCAGCACAGGTGGAAGTGTCTGAGCCAGTCTTTAGGAGCTGTACTGTGGGTGACCCAGCTTTTGACAGTGTGAGAGAAGAGTCTCCCCAAATATTTTCCCCTGATAAAAGAAAGTAGGAAAGTAATGAGGTATCAAATGGGACTTACAGTCCTTTTTTTTCTTTCTATAAACAGTGCGTAGGGAATTGTGTGTTGTTTATGAGCCATACTCAATCTTGTGTCCTATCTCTTTTGTTACAGATGATCATAGAAATATCTTGCTGTAAAAGCACCTCACGGTTTCTTCTAAATGAAAGCACATTTCCTATGTCCTTTCAGCTCAGCTCTACTGTTCATGCAGAGGCTGAGGAAACTGTCCATCACAGGCTTCTTAAAACTCATTATCCTTACAGAATGTGAGAGCTGGAAGTTCCCCTGAAGATCACCAAGTTCAAGTCTACTTTTGACAGGCAAGATAACAGAGGCCAAGAGAGGTGAAGTGAAGCCCAGGAGTGGCAGCAGCGGGTTAGGCCCCAAGTTCCTGAATTTCAGTTCAGCAATGGCCTTGCTCATTTCAGCTTCCTCTTTGGCCTTCATCACTTTTGTTTCACTTGGCTCTTTCCCCCAGAAGAGCCTTTCTCCTTTTACATCTCCTTTCCTTTACTTTGAAGTTACATATCTGAAACTCTGTGTTTAGCTATGCTTTGCCTTTCTTCCATGTTCTGTGAGGAGGTTGATGGCCTCTCAACAAACTCCTTTATCTAGGTTCAAATTTCCCCACTTCCCTCTGCTGAAGCTTGATACCAACTGACCTGTAAGGGCTTGTCCTTCAAAACAGCCTTAGGATCTTGCCTGTAGGACCAATTACTGAGAGGACAAGTGAAAATTATTGCTTAAAGCTATATACTATTTATAGGGGCTTTACAAATTTCTCATTCTCACACTTGAAGCTTTATCTATTGGGTGGTGTTTTGTGAGTTTTTGAGCCACGAATTTGAGTTTCTGACTCTATTTTCAGTAGTGTTCTCAGTTTACTCCAATTCCAAAAATACGTCTCTGTATTTACAGTAACAAAATCTGAACAAATTTGGAGAAATTCAATCAATGGTGAGTCATGAGTGCCAAACTCCACTTCATCCAAACAGTGTAGCAACCCTTCCTGTTG
Source organism: Madoqua kirkii (assembly GCA_006408675.1). NCBI lineage: Eukaryota > Metazoa > Chordata > Mammalia > Artiodactyla > Bovidae > Madoqua > Madoqua kirkii. The sequence goes on along the minus strand of SJYC01118322.1, from coordinate 7,447 downwards.
TAGCGAGACACTTCTCATTCCTTCAGAAGCAGCTATTTAGCACATCACCACGTCCCTCGAGCTTCTGACCCCCTCATCTTTTCCTTTTCTCTCACAGAAAATGGGAACAGCCAGATAGGGACTTTTTCAACTTACTCGCCAATGAATCACCCTCAAATATGTTCATTTGTGGTTTTAACTTCTCTCCAATGTCAAAGCCTGAGATGATCCTAGACCTTCTTGAAGACAGTTTGTTCTAGGGGTGCCTCACTGTTTCACCTCTTCGGTACTGCTCTGCACCTTTGATTACTGCTGCCTCTTCATCTTTAGCTCTTCCAGATCTGTCTTCTCAGTATTTATGCTTAAGTATTGGGTTGCCCAAAAAGTTCTTTCAAGTTTTTCCTGTAACATTCCTAACAAAATTTTTGGCCAACTCCACCACTTCCCAACATGAAACAAAACCTTGGACCCACCATTGTTAACTTCAACTTTATGCTTAGACTCTTTAAGAGCTCATAACTCAAATCCACTATCCTACCTCCCCACCCACACTTTATTATGATCTACGTTTGCTCCCATAGGTCCAGCAAAACTGTTCTCATTGAAATCGTGGTGGCTAAATCCAGTGAACTTTTCCAGTCCTTAGCCTTCAGGCAGACTCTTTTTCAGTTGGCTGATAGTTGGCTTTTATATCTCTCAGACCTTAAGCCTATAGGGTTTGTTGAGTTCCTGGAACATGATCTCAATTTGATGAAATAATTAAAATGGAAAGCCAGGTGATGAAGGCTTCTAATGTCGAGCTGTGAGGACTGATTTTTATTCTCTAGTAATCTAGAAACGTCTGAGGAGGAAAGTAGTAATGTATCTTTGGTGAGGTAAACTTGGGCAGTGGATGATTTTGGAGCAGTGGTTTGCAAAATACCATGTAGATCAGCAGGATCAGCATCACTTGGAAATTCATTAGATGAAATTTTTGGGTTCCACCCCTGACCTAGTCATTGAGAAACCCTGGAGGTGCAGCCGCTTGACATCTGTTTCATGAAACTCTAAGTTAGAGAACTTACTGGTTTGGAGGGGAAATAGAGACAGAACAAGTACAAGTCATCAAAGATTTGAGTCAGAGAGATGCTGTGGAGAGTGGGGTATGTGGAATGCGCAGTATTGAGTCACTGGATGACGGCCTTAGGCATTTATTTTTCCTGTAGCTACTGTCATTAGAAAAGACCCTGATGCTGGGAAAGATTGAGGGCAGGAGGAAAAGAAGGCAACAGAAGATGAGATGGTTGGAGGGCATCGTGGACTCAGTGGACGTGAATTTGAGCAAACTCTGGGAGACGGTGAAGGGCAGGGAAGCCTGGCGTGCTGCAGTCCACGCAGTTGGACACGACTGTGCAACAATGACGACAATTGATGTGGAGAATATGCAGTCTTGGTGTGCCTCTGGTGTCTCATCATTCAGCCCTTCATTCAGCATATGCATACTGAACTGGGGTCATTCACTATGACCCGAGAGAACACAGGTCAAGCCCAGAACTAAAGTTATGATTAGCACTGTCTCATATCACTTCCTCCAAGATCCTGGTAGATATAAATGTGACTACTTTCAGTAATTCATGCTGGAGAATTACTAAGAAAGAGAAGTGCTCCAAAGTCACCTGCCTGTGAACAATCAACACTTTTAACAGGAAAACAGACATCTATGTTACTACAAGGTTGCTCTTCAGAACCTTCCCATCAGTTGCAGCTGACCCAAAAGGCAGACTATGTGGTCCTGAGGGGCAGCTTAGATAAGGGGTGGTTTCCAGGGGTTCACTTTTAGAAACCGTTTTCAAAGATCTCAGAGCGGGAAAGCACTGAAGTGTGGCCTAACAGGGTTTTCAGTTGTAAGCCAGAGAAGGCGACCGGTCGATTTAGGCTGAAAAGGAATTGATTCAATGGGCAGAGATTGCCCAGGAAGCTTGGAAACTAGGCAGCAACAAAGGTGATTACTCCGCTACCTGGTCAAATCCTCTGAACAATGGCTACTCAAGCCCAGATGCCAGGAGCTTACGTGCCTGCACTGGGTATGAGACACCAGATGTTTTCCTGTTGCTGGTTAGACGCTGCTGTTCTCATCCTTGCCTACCATTTCTTTGCTTCACCAACCAGGTGGAGTGTCCCAGATGCAAGGGAGGTCGGGAGAAAATTTTGCCTCCACAGGTAATAGTGGTCTGTGCTATCTGAGCACCAGAATTCAGATGCAGAGCACATGCCCCTCCCCACTTTCCCTGAAAAAGTAAAATCCACTGATGTTTATTTGCAAGTCGTTTGGAACTTAAGACAGGAGTGATCTAAGACATCATCTAGGTCAGATTCCAAAGATAAAACTTGTAAAAGCATTTTAACAAATAATTTAGAACACCTATATGTAACGATGTAAAAGGCGTTGTTCCGCTGGCAACTCCCCTGTTTTATTCATGGAGGACAGAGAGAAGTGCTATCAACATACTCACTGCTGCCCGTCAGTCTCTGAAAAACCTGTAAAAAATTCGGGGTTCTATAATGACATTTAATAATGAGGGTGAACAAACAATTTTTCAAGTAATTTGAAAATTCATAAGGCTCAGAACCTGGGCAGGAACAAAAATGATTAAGCAGCATTAGGCTTACATTTTACCAACTGTTTGCTGTAGCTCAGTAACTCAGACTTTTACGTGATGAATTTCCTTAATGTCACAGAATAGTTTAAAGCTAAATAGGAGAACAGCTTCGCTTGTGGTTTGGTCCTTTTTCCAGTACTTTCTCCAAACCAGACTCTTTTGGTCTTCATTGCCTTTTCTGGAAAACAAAGTGGTCTTAGACTTTGAAGAGAACTTCATGTTTAAGTTCTCAAACACTCGTTATTTTATAATCTACTTCTGATCTCTTGAACAACTGTTTCCTAATTTTAAATTAATACTACAGGTATATAAATTACTTTAAAAATCGTTTGTGGGAAAAGTGGTCATTTGAAAAATATTCAGATTCATAGTGCTAACCACAAGTAATCTTGAATAATTTCTACTTTAGTATCCTTTTAAAAGCCAATTTAAAAATATTCACAACAGCTTTATTTATAGAACCCTAAACGGGAACAACTCAAAGTCCATCAACAGGATGAATAGAGAAACAAACTACAATACATACAACAGAAGACCAGTCAGCTAAAAAAAGAGGGAATGAACTACTGATCCCTGCACTAATACAGATGTTCTAAAGCAGCCAGTTGAGTGGGGGGTAAAAAAAAAAGCCAGAGGCAAACAAGTACATCCTGTGGAATAAAATTTATGTAAAGTTCTAAGGCAGACAAACGCAAAGTATGGTGACAGAGATCAGGACACTGGAAAGGAAAGGGAGAAGGAAGAGTTATGAAAAGATATGAAAGGCATCCTAAGGGGACGGTTATACAGTTGTATGCACTTATTAAAATTTAACACACTTAAAACCTTAAAAAGTTGCACAGGCATCTAGAAAGCCACAAGAATCTTATTTTCTGCTTCTGAACTCTTGGGGCAGAGGGAATATTATCAAAGAAAGATTCTCACAAAGAATTAAGAAACTGTTAGATAACCATTCTTACGTATAGACTTCCTACACCTGAAAATGAAACTTTTCACTTGGTCAATAATTTAGAGAAAATATACAGACACTTAAAAACAGTCACTAAAGCTAATAGATAATAAATATTTATTTTATTTTTGTAAAATTAAAAATAGACAAGCATATGTAGTTACAGTTCCAAAGCAGAGCAATAGAAATATATAAATTATTGCAGTTTTAAAAGGAAAGTATAACAGCCAAGTAATGTCTACATAAACTTTTTTGAAACCAACTTGGTTTTCATCACGGCAGCTTCATTTTCTTTTCTCAAACATCTTAGACAATTTTGTATGAATTTCTGCTCAGATTTAAAGCAAGGTTAACACACACACAAATTGTAAAAGTGTGAATAGTATTTAACAGAAGTCACTACTGAATACTTTCTAAAATGCCTCTTTTGGAGGCAGTAGGATGGAAATAAACATTCTATATGTTTGAAAGAAGAAACACATTTACTAAAATTCTTTTTTTGGTGCAGTTGAAGGAAGCTCCAAGTAACACTTTGTGAAGGGAAGGTGGAAGGCAATAATCACTTGCATGATTTTTGAATGTTTTAATTTGGTAAGGTTAAAATTGTGGACTAATTCAACATCACTAAAATGCATTAGTAATCTGGATTGTTTTAAACTGAAAAAGAGTATGAAAAGTGTATGTTACAAACTGGGTGTTAAAGATCTCTCAGTTTTAGAGACTTGCTATGATATGGTTCATAGTAAGGTGATCAAGTTGCTTAATAGGTTAGGCTACATTATTAATAAGGGCAGTTATGAAAGAATGAAGTGGATGAAAATACCGAGACGATGGACAGAACCTTGTTATTCCAAGCACAGTATTACAGCTCTTCTCCAAGATACATTTACTTGTGCCAGGGCTTCATTACCTTATTATTTGTTCAATGAACTCTCTCCCATTCCACCACAAATTTCCTCAAATAATTATTTCCACCAACCTAAACTTAAAAACGCAACTGAACACTTAAATCAATTATTTTTGTTTTACAGCCACATCTGAACAAAAGACACTTGAGTACTAAACTTTTTTTATTAAGTACTTTAAAAGTACTCAAATATCTTACTTCGGCATAAAAATAACACTACAAGAACTTTACACTGTACCATTTGAAAGTTTCATGTCACATAACCTAATTTTATGGTCACTAGCCTAAACTGCATACTGAACTACACAAATAATTTATTCTTTAAAAGTTCCTACTGAAGTTTTGAGCATATACCATTTTGTATTACATTTTACAACATTAACAACACTAGCAGATTTCTTCTAAAACAAAATAAAGCCAAAATTTGTAAACATTAACACACACACATCTATCCTCCCAAATTAATTAAACACTCACACACACACATAGCAAAAACTGACTGAAAGAACAGCATAAACACTAAGGTAAAAAAATATATCAACAAAAAAGAATGAACTCTAAACCATCTTCAGTGGTAAACAGTATGGTAAAATAAAACCTGAGCAATCTCAAGATGCCAATAATATATCTGACTATGTTTCTGAAATCACTTCCTAACATGAACCTATTTAAAAATAATCCTCAAATGTATATAAAAATGGGCACTCTCTGGTGAAATGAACATATAATTTGAAAAACTAAAATCATTTCTTTGCTCCCAACACTGTAAGAACCTACGTAATGGAACGGAACACTATCTGGCTGCTTGAATGCATCATCTACTACTGGTTTGGTCTGAAAGTGCATGCCTTTCAAAAGACTAATTTGGACACTAAGTCCTAGGATCAAAGGGTAATAATCGCCAAGTAAACAGATTTTTAGCTTAATTAAAGGGCTGACAGCATTTTAAATCTTTAAAGAGAAAAATCTTGTGTTGTCAAAATCACTTTCAACTTCAAACCAATTTTTTAAACTTAATTCAACTTGCCTAATTATGAATCTAAAGTGAAAAAATTTTAGTCTTATTTCACTCTCCTTAATCATATAAGCTATTAAAATGTCAGTAATGGCTGACTGGCAATCTCTTTTAGGTGAGATTTTCTTCTAAACATCCTCAAAAAGTACTAACAACTCTGCCGAAAAACGGCCAAGTATGGTAACCAATATCTGCAGTATTTCATGTTCTCTGAAGGTAGAACTAAACTCTATCTCTTATCCTTACTTTAGCATATAGAATAACTGCATATTCGAGAAAACTAACATAGGAATATAAAATAAGTTTACCAAATATTTGGATAAACTGCTCTGCAAAATACTTTTGTCAAAAAATTTTCTAAACTAGAATATCCCTCCAAATCAAGTACCAGTGTGAGTACCAGCACCACAGATATTTTTTAATAGCACCGTGCCTTTGAAGAGCTTACGTATAAATAACTAAATGGAGTAAATCAGAGTCTCCAAATAGGACCTTGGTACCTGTATGAATTGTGCCAAAACCAGTAGTAAAGCTACATATTTGCCAGAAATAAGCAAACACTTTCTTTGGGTAACACTGTTGTATTCAGGACTGTACCATATGCCTGCTGTTCTGGAAACAAGCTACTGCTTCTATCAAAGGCAACACATCCCCAGTTTTACCACTGTCTCTAAGTGATCTAAATAGAAGCTCAAATGTGTGCAAGTAGCACACTGGCTGGTAACATTCTTAATGAATTATGCCAAAAAAGAGAGTGAAGTCAAATTTGAACATCTGTCCATAACAACGAAGCACTGAGACACTGGCATCAAGAAAGATCTCTACTCAACTTACAATTTGTAGGGATTTTGATATTGCACACATTCAATTTAAAGCTTATCAAAACTAAGGCAATGAATTCATTCCCCACTCCTTGGATTTTAAATTCATTTTGGATGACTCAAAGAATCGAGAGAAATGCAAAGCGTCTTTCAAAAGCTCCCTCCGAAAAGCAGTTATGTCACATTTCAAAGAAAACAAGACAAAAATCAGTAACATATCATTTAGTATCCTCAGGCAAATTTAACACATTTTACATTTTAGCATGACAAAAACTTGTTTTCTACTAGATGGAGGCGTTTCTTTGCTTGGTCAAATACTCTTTGTGTTCAAGACTAAAATCTGACTGACCCAAGCCAGGGCAAGCTGCCAAATTTAAGGCAGAAGTTATTCATATCTTTATGTATGAAATTGCCAAGTTAATGGGCTTTTCTGTTTATGCTTTCATGCAAAGGATCCTGTCTTATAAATACATTCTAAGTACCAGCAGAAAACAGAATTTAGAGCCCATTTTAAATCTGCATTGGTTATAGCATTTACTATACTATATGGTTTGAAAACTTATCTGTTTGAGAGAACCTATTTGTTCAGAACTCTTGGAAACATGAGAAGCAACTAACAAGAATATCTTCTTAAAAAGGAGCTTAATTTTTTGAATTAGAGTTTTACTTTTCTGTTACAAGCAATCTCTTTTCCTTTAGACTCTAAAATTTACAAACTGCTTTATTTGGGCACGACTATCAATGATGTTAACAGAATTTGGACAGTTGAATTCTTGAACTTTTATCGAGCACACAAAATGATTTTAACTTTTTTCAAAGACAGGACAACAGTTTCATGGCATATTAAATTTGAAGATGATACTACATTTGACTTGGAAGTGAGGCTTGACTTAAACTCTTGTCCAAATTCTAACACGTCAAAGTCATTACTGAAAGTAATTCTGACTAGAATAGGCTTTTACTTCTATAGAGATGAGCTGACATACAAAAACTAGATTAGTTATTTCTTCCTGAACTCATAATTGCTTTTGTTAGAAAAAAATAATGTCTTTTATTTTCCTGTATACTTGCTTTAAAAAGTTATTAACTCCTCTTTCATAAGAGTTATTAGAAGTCAAAACAGTTAACTAGATAGAT